>DWON01002882.1:0-19384 GCA_018251015.1 Phocides pigmalion okeechobee
ATTTCAATTATCAAATAAAATAAAAAACTTGAGGTTTCAAACTTGTCACGTTATTGAAGCAAAGAAGCGATATGTACCTAAATTTTATATAGTTTAACTCAAACTCTGTTGCGCTTATTTTTGTAGTCCGGTTTTTACATAAAAGAGAACTAGAACTCTGAACCTAGAACTTTGATTTATTGAAATCTTACAGATTTTATATATAAAAATGATAATGGATATACATTTTTTATATAACAAAGCGTGAATTAATATTAAGTAAAGACGTAAAAAGGGGGTTTAAATATATTATGTCGACTACTGCGCGAGCAAAAGCATGGCATGACTAATGTCATTCAATGATTTACTTGATATGATTATGTTGTTGGATAACTACCAAAGAAATAATATATGAAGGTCCACTATCGGGCATAAGGACCTTAACCCTTCCCTGTGTCTTATGAATACAAAGGTATTCTCTTTTCTGAAGATTCAACAGTCGACCTAATTGGGGCGCGAATTGAGCTCCATTTGCCTAAATATGGTTGACACACGGGAGTTGCAACGTTGTCTTGACATCACTCCCATTCCCTTCCCCACCAAGTCAGTAAGTTAATTGTTAGAACTACATCGAGACACTTTGTTTATGGATTGCATGGTAACAGATTCTTCTGCGTAGCGAAATACCAGGCAAGACGAGCAAGAAATAAAATAACTGTCAATAGCGCAAGGAACCACAGTGAAGGGTTCCGTAATCAGTATGAAATAACCTACTATATCCCTAAAGGGTCTATTTCGACTGGAAAATAATAAAATTGTAAATAATCATGTTTAGCCATTCAATTTGAAAATGAATTGAAATCCTTTCACCACCAACACCACTGAACCACTTCGAACACACTTTGCTTTGCAGACGAAGCTATAAAAGACCTCTAAAAATATCTAAAAGGTGCGAGAACTATAGTTCGACCGAGAAAGTACCACCGCCGCCCTCATAATCCGCCGTAAAGCATTACTTGTGTTTCGGAAAGGTGCGGTTGCCGGCCACACTTTGAAGCGAGGCGACCATCTTAGTCCTCTGGAGTAGCAACGTATCTACGTTCGAGCTCAGATAAGATTTCAGCCGTGCTTGTGGTTGTACGTGGATGTCTATGAGCTGCGACTCCTTAACATCAGGTGGTTTGCATGCTCGTTTGCTATTCTACTCACATAAAAAAAATTCATACATTCTCAAGGTAGTGTTGAATGAGTAACAAATACATTGTGTAGGCACCGCGTTGGCAGTAAAGCCGTCTACACGCGATCGCGTGCCACAGCCTGCGTCTTTATACGACCAGCCCTTGACTCTCTGAGAAAATTATGTTTTACCTATTTCAGTATTCAGCAATAACACTTTATTCATTCATAAACCCGCAGTAAGAATCCTTATGACGTGGGCGACATGGACAAAAAATATAAGACCGCAAATGAATCAACACCCTGACCTAAACCCAGACCCTATATTTTAGATGATTTATAGAAGTCCACCGGCGATAGATATTAGAATCTTAAGCCACCTTCAGAAAAACACCCAAAATAATATTTCATGTCAACGGTCTCGGACCGTAAGGTTGTCCTCGATGCCAACCTGTTGTATGTATGTAATTTTATAGATCGTAAAAATCACATAAAACGATAGGAACATACATTGCATAAAAATAACAGCCTTATAAAATCTGAACAACGCTTACTTTACTATGCAATAATATCACTCACTTTACAATGTAAAGTAAAAGTACACGCGATATGAAAACACTTCATACTCCAAGATTTTCTTTGCTCGTACAAATATTTTCCTTAAGAATACAGAAAATATGTTAAGTTTTATGTAAACAGACCCGCAAAATGCGGAAGGAAGTTTCTACAAACGGTACAAGAACGATCACGCATACGGTGTACTAGACAGAAGAATTTTTAGAATGTTCACTTGCATATTAAATATGATTTTTACCATGTACCGAGTTCTCACAGTTAATGATTTTTGATGGTCAATTTTGAACCACTTGCGTGCTTGTGAGTTTCTCCGTGACCACGAGCCATGCAAGTGGTTCAAAATATCGGCAATCAGAAGTCGTTAGTCGTGAGTACCCGGTATATAATTAAATGTATAAATTCCGCAGAAATATTAATTAAAATCATATGTTACGATTAAAAAAGCAATTACCTTCGCACGTATGTAGTTATGTTGAAATATTTGAAACCGAAATAAGAAATAAAGTTGTGATGAAGCATAAACATTTAACATCAAGATTGACAGACGGCTTCGGGAATATGTCGGAAATATACCGACAAAGAGTTGGTATAGCTTTCAGTCCATTAAAATTCGTACTACACAAAGATTCACATTAATGGCACCAGTGTGCATTTTGCAAATATGTGTCATGAGATCACGTCACATTTTCATGTCATTTTCCCATCACAAGCTAAAACTTACGTATCTGTACAAGTCGTATTCACACACAACCATGAAAGTTATGGGATTTCCACAAGACGTGGAAATCCCATAACTTTCAGAGGATTTCAATAGAGCTCTCCTTTCATTTTAAACGAAACTGTTCTGCAATATTTCATATCTTTAGATTTAAACATTGTGGTGTCTTTTATTCCTATATCAATTTCTACTTCAATATTATATATAACTAGATAAAACATTCGTTTAATTTACTATTACTCCTTGCCATACGAATAAAATTTCTCATGTCGTTATTTGCGCAACAAAAACTACAGTCGTAATAAAATTTTATAATGACGGTAATAGACCGTAGCTTAGTTTTACAGGGCCATTATTTTACTTTGTTGTGTCACCCATAAATCCGGGAAGGGTCACCGCTTATTGTTTTGAGAAACTCTGAAAGCTAATACGTTCTGCTTTCGCTGAACATATAGGGTTAACCGATTATTTATATAGGGGCACGATCGCACGTCACTGAAATAACTCCAGCTACAACACCGCGAAAGGACTTCCATATCGTCATAATTCTGGAGGAACACGAGATAGGCCACCTTTATGAAATATCTCCAGTATTCACATCCGTATTTCTTTTTTCCCAGAATCTATAGACCGTATTACGGGGAAAAATATGAGATTCTTATAACGATTCTGAGGAAATTTATCCGTATAAAGTAAATACACATTGAGAATTACATTAAAGTGTCTGTCTACACGTATTATATTTCGTACGCACATATATGTATGTACGGAATTGTGGGATGTACTGTATTTTTATTATAATAAATTCATTTTCATACTTTCAACAAAAATGGCTTAACAAATTCAATTTTGTTCACGTACAGTAATTGAATTTCAAAATGATACCCAAAGCATTCCCGCGGTGCTAGTTTACAAACTCGCATGATTAGTGTCTGTGGTAACGTTCAAAAATACATATTGTTTGTTGTGCTGCAAATTTTAATACAAGTGTTAATTTGTATGCGCAAACTAAATAATACTTCCAGTACGATATGGGTATATAATATAGTGTAGGATACTTAAGGGTTTTGACAGAGGGTAAAAATGTAGTTCGATAGGATAAGTATTATCGCCGCTCTCATAATCCGGAGTAAAAAACTCTTATATTTCGGTTTGAAACCTGTGGTTGTCGGCCACACTTAGTCGCAACACGACCATGTTAGTCCTAAAGAGTAGCAACGCATCTATGTAGGATCTTTGGAGTTCAGTTCTGTTTAACGTTGTATCTTTAGTCAATGAACCGTCACCTTAATAATACAGACGGTGTTCTCATTTTATACCACGTATAACATCTCGCATGTACACAGTCAAGCGTGCTTAAATCCGATGGCAGGTAAGTGCTAACGGAAATTGTTTCCGTAGAAACTACACAACATAATAATAGTAAAAGCTTTTATAACGCGTGTACAGTAATGAAAATTCAATGTTTTAGTTTAAAGCAGACATAACCTAATTTTTTTGTTGATCCTCTTTGTCTTTTTATATCGCATAAACACTAATTCAATTAATACTTATGACATTTTTTATGTGAGAAGAGTAGCAAACGAGCATGGAAACCACCTGATCTGAAGTAGTCCACGAACCACGAATACGACTGAAATCCTATCTGAGCTCAAACGTAGAAACGTTGCTACTCCTGAGGACAAAGATGGCCGCCTCGCTTCAAAGTGTAGCTGGCAACCACACCTCTCCAACTGAAACACAAGTAATTCTTTACGGCGGTTTAAAATGGCGGCGATGACACCTCCCCGATCGAACTATAGTTCTACCACCTGTTAAAACTTGTTAAATGGGGTAAAAAGCATATTTTTTGTTCTTCTCTTTTTTATTATATTTAAACATGAGGTATATAGGAGCAGATCAGAAGGTATTTTTTCAATTTAAATGAAAATAAAGTTTAAAATCTTTTAACGTGCAACAAACTTCTAAATCAAGTAAACTTCTAAAAGTTTACTTGCTGAATATAAAAGAAATACGAACAGATTTTTTGTCACACGACCAGATTAAGTTCTTTCCCTGTAATCGAGGAACAGGTTGTATACACCGTCAAATAAATACCAATAAATAAAACGTTAACAAACTAGCTACCTAAATAAATAACGTTATTTATTTAGGTATTAAATAAATAACGTTACTTATTTCTTCTACGCAGAAGAAAGTTCAAATTGTAAACACCATTAAACTACGGTACAAACAGAAATAGAAAGTTTGCTATGTAAGTGACGTTAGATTTGAGATTGAAAAGAATATTAGATGAATATTACTAAAGTCGTTTAGAAGTGGTTAATTTTCAAACGTAATAGTGAACCTTAAATAATAAAAGGTAAAGTTTTTTTTTCAATTAATTTGATACTTATTCGTACTCTGTTTTATTTGATGTATAAAACACTTTATTAAAATAATTAAATCATTGTGGAGCAACGCTTTGACGTAAGCTCTTTTACGAGGTTAGACTAAATAAATAATAGATAAAAAAACTAAAAAACACGCTTTTATAAAAAAATCTAACTAAAAAAATATAAATAAGAAAAAAACATGCAATGTAAAAAAGCGTGGGGTGCATGGTATCAATAGATCACTGAAAAAGAACCCCACTCTTTTTTACATCGTATTTTTTTCTTATTAATACTTTTCTTAGTTTGATTTTTCATAAAAACGTGTTTATTAGTTTTTTAACTTTTGTTAATTTTTCTTTTTTTTCATATTATTGCATTGTCATCGGTCCTTGATACAGACATCTGAAAATTAGTGAAAATAATGCTCAAAGATTCCATTACATACAGACATACATAGACACAACCCAAGCTAATAAAATCGTGTTAAAAAGAAAGCACAATATCAATGATGAGTACAAATAATAAAATTGGAACTAATCGCAGTCGCAGTTTATTAATCCAACAAAATCCAAAACAATCGTTGATACATTGTTTGTATGTTTCTGCGCGTTAGTGTTAGAAATGTTTTAACCGATTTCAGTGCGGTTTCACTTATGCATTGCAGTAAGCTTCACTTAACATTTAGTGCTTGTTTCATTTCAATCAACATAAAACAGATATATCAAAGTTACGGGTGTGAGTGAAGTTATTGCTGTTACCAAATATGGAAAAACCTAAAAAGTGAATTTCAAGTAAATCAAGTGTGGTAAGTGATAAGTTCATACATTGTAAACAATTATAATAACTTTGTGTAATATTTCTTAAATTCGGTGAAATATCTGCCTGAAACAATCCCTAAAACAGCCCGCCTAATATGAAATAGAATATTTGATTTGGTAACAGATGCGTGGTCGGTCTACATGCTCCCACGAGCACATAAGCCGATTAGTGCATATCTGCATCTGGAAATTATTGTAGCAGATACCAGTTCATTTATTTCAAAGTTGATCATGCTTCACTTAATATTGTTCAAATTTTCAATATCTACGGGATCCCATGCTGTTTTTGACTGAAAAATCTTATTGTGATAATCTCGTTATAATTCACTTGTTATCGAAATTAGCAATAAAATAAAGAAGAAAATGAAGACTATTTTTAATATAAAGCTTTTTTAGAGATTCATGGGAGACACCTCTAGGAATGTCTAAAGACTGAAATGATAATGATGATGAAGATGCCAAACTTGACATCTCCACTAAAGTTCTCGACTCTTCATGTATTTGTATTCATATTTGGGATATATTTTTTCTAACTAAATATGGACAATTTACAATAGTCCATATTTAGTTAGATTCCTCCAATAACCGAAATTTCACTTCGTACTAGCTTCCAGTAAGGACCACATTTGTTATGATTTTTTATTTGAATACGAAGATTATTTTGGAAGATCCTTTAGTTTTAACGACTAATAATCAGTGAGAAACGAGTAAATAGGTACATAATATAATTTATACATGAATATAACTTGTAAATAATATAAATTGTACATGAATGCTCAGTGACGTAACTGTGAAAACAAAAGAAACTACGAGAATGTCGATAAAAGCCACATTACACTCACCTTTATCACCGAACAAATAGCACATATTGCTAGTACGTAACTTACGTAATCACTTCCGAAATGCGCGGTCTGGTTGCATATGCTTGCTCGAGCACACTTTCAGCCCGTTGCCGCATATGCGCAGGTAATTATTCTCGCTGATATTACACATTGTAGTAATATATTAAACATTTAATTATTTTATTTATTGAAACTATTCTTTAAATTACTTATTTGATTCAATTTCGATAACATGAAAACTGCATGAGTTTGGTCGCATATGACTGAGTAAACTAAATGAAATCATATTTCCAAATACTTACATTTGTTTTTTTAAATATGGTCCAATAAAATATTGCTTGAATGCCCTTTATGAGATCGATTGCACGTATAAATGGTCTCAATCAATAATATTTAAAATTTCATGAATGAAGTGTCGCATGAAATACTGAAAAAACATAAAATTAACGTAAAAGCTGATTGAACGGATAAATCAGTGCATCGGAGTATTCGTTAAATTTTTGATGAGAAATTCCATTTTCTGACAAACTTTAACAAGGCTGTACTTAAACATTTAAATCTGTTTGAACCTTTTGAACTTCGTACAAAAGGGAGATAATAACAAATAAACTTTACAGATCCTTTTGTGAAGTGAAACTGAATAATCGTTTTAAAGTTTAACTATAACAATTTCTTCGATATACTGTTACATGTACATAATCATAAACAGAATCCTATATAAAAGATAACAAGAGAATAGAACAGAGATTAACAATCACTTTTTGTTACAAGAGTAGTAAATAAGCGTGCTGAATGAAAACTTTATATCAATAATAGTCATTGCAGCCCATGGAAATTCAGAGTAATCCTCAAATAGGACTAAAGTTTCGTCTAAAGTCGCACGGACATACATATATACTTTGCTATTCCTAAAGACTTAGAGGGACGCCATATTACAGCCGGCAATCATACCTCTACTATCGAAACACAAAACAAAAATATTAAACTAAAATATTTTGTTAGATGCAAAGGATTAGTAATATTATATTTATTTGGGCTTATAAATCGAGGTAAATAGAACGTCGTCTTGTAAAAAATATTGCAATTTTATTGTTAACAAAGTGCGTAATATATACCAAATAGTATAAAGGAAACATTAATATCCTAAAAACATAAATAAAACCAATAATATTATTTGGAAAAGACAACGTGGAAATTCAATTTATTCTATATCTTACTCAATACTGGCTACGACTCGCCGAGTGTTTCATCAATGCAAGATACGAGTATTGGTTTTATGCCTACGAGAGGTATTTTAAAATTATTTTCTTTATTATTGTGAACTTAAATAATGTATATGCAAATAATGTATATTTAAGTACGGCAAGTAATTCTCTAAAACTTGAGGAGGACCGTAGCATTAACCTCAAATTCGTATAGATGGAGACACGAGATACCTTATTAAACTAATTAAGTCTTTAAAACAGACAATTATTTAGGCACATTTATGTCTATGTTTATTTAAAAAAACTCATCACGGACACCTTGATAGTCCTGAAAAATGAAGTGATATGTCTAAAAAAAAGACTGCGATATATTTAATGTTATTTATAAAATATACAGATTCAAACAAATATCTCCCTAGTTATATATTGAATAAAAATGCAAACATCAACAAAACTGGCCAACAAAGGGACGAATCGAAAAATACTGCGCGGAAATTCAATTTCGTCCAAATCTCGCACTGGATAATCGGCTCAGAGCGACGCGTCGACGTGAAACGATTCCTAGTATCCAAAAAGTTTCATTTGACGTCAAAAAAATTTTATACAAGTTCCAACTATCTTTCCCTAACTATATAAAACGATAGCCAAATATCAATTCGACTTTTCCCAGGAAATAGATCATTAACTTGGATATGTGAATCCAAAATAATGGTTATAATGTTTGTCATGACTTTTTCTATTTACATACCATTAGAAATATGAATTACACTTGGAATGTTTAGTTATCTACAGATTGAATATCTATAAAACATCAACAAAAGTGTCCAACAAACGAATGAATAGAAAAGGAGTGCGCGGAAATTCAATTTCGTCCAAATCTCACACCAGACAATCGGCTCAACGGGACGCGGCGACCTGAAACGATCCCTATATGTTCCAGATTTTCGACTATTTCATAGTATCCAAAAAGCTTCTGTTTGCTACAAAATAGATTTCATACTAGTACCGATTATTTGAACTTGTGACACGGATTAATTCATGTATATTTTTCTGAAAAACTCACTAGTTTCGGACTTATACGAGGTCCTTCTTTGTTCGCCGGTCGTATTGCATTTCCGAAGGAAAATGAACTCGAACAAACGAGAGCTTATGGAACTCATGCTTGATCAAAAAATATTAGTGTCATTATTAATATTATAGGAACAGAGCAAATTTTTCTAATAAAATTTCGTATATCTGCCATGATTATAAATTTTACCGTACTGGTGGGATGATATTAGTTATCAGCAACTAAATACTCTACGACATTTTATCGTTTTTATTTATTGTTATCTATTAAAAATGTCATAAGATAAACAAAGTCAGAAAATAAACATGAAGAAGACTGCATCGAAATTCAATTCCGTCCAAATCTCACACCGGATAATCGGCTCACTGTAGAGAGGACGTGAGTGAAATCTATACGTGTTTTGATTTGTCGATGTTTTACAACTTCTAAATGGAATTGAGACATCGATTTACGAAAGATTGGAAGTTGATATTAGAATATTTTTAAGTAAAAATTATCGGAGCGCCTGAAGTATAACCGACACGTATGACGGCAAATGGTGGGACACTTAGTTATGCGGTTATAGCTGCGATATTGCTCTCTATTCTTTCGTCATCGCGCGAGGTCCCGGCATTTCGGTAGCATAATTTGGACCTTAAGATTGTCCTTTTCACCCGAGAATGTCGAGTGGCAAATAATAACGCCACTTGAGCAAGTAGCCCTCTACACCAATGAGTAGAAGGGCTCGGATTGTTCCCTCAAGCATGCTCTCGTCTGCATCTGCCATCGTATATATCTATCAAAGATACCACATGCCGCCGTGATGAGTGCTCGATCTGCGAAACCAATGACGCTTTGGCATGCGATTCAGCTGGAACAGCCATCCCGATTAATAGCGGCCTGACTAAGCTACGAAGCTAATGCTACGCATTGGAAAAGAGTCTCCAGAGGTTGGCGATCTTCACCCTTCCTCCCCACATGGGAAGTGAAGGGATTTCGTCTTATTATTGCAGGTAGCAGAACTATAGTTAAACCAATTTTACTCTAGTGTTTTGCTTGAAGAGGTCGCTGGCTACACGAAAAAGCGAGGCGAGCATCTTAGCCCTCAAAAGTAGTAACGCATCTACGTACAAGGTCAGATAGAACTTCTGTCCTGTTTGAGATTGTATGTCCCTGGGCTGCAGCGACTACCTAACTTTAGGTGGCAAACATACTCGTTTACTATTCTCCTCACATGAAAAAAAAAACATTTAACGCATTACTGTAGTCCTAATGTTATAATGGAAATGTTAAAAATGTCATTCCGACATTTACATATGTCGTGCCGTGCTGTTGGCAGCGCTGTCCACTCGCGGTCAGCCACTTCCGTTTCACAGGCCAGCGAAAAGCAATTTCCTGTCGAGTTCTAACGTCGCTTTCATGCCGCAGTGCCCCATTTTATTGCTATTTTTTAATATTGAACAAAATAAATTCAGAAAATATTAAAAAGAAACATTTTCTGCAAGCTTCTTTATGAATCACTTGTGGTTCACTCCCCCAGCTGCATTCGGCCGGACACTACACACTATCACTTTGTCAATTTGTTTGTGCAGGCGCCGAGGGAGAGGAGTCACTGGCCAGTGTCTATCAGTTATTTTCTAGGCCTCAAACCTACCCATCCAAATCCCGAACAAACATTTTCGACCAGCGACGGGGCTATACACTTAATTTTGCATAGGTATTGTTTTGGTTTAATATTTGCTGCATAAAATACTTTGATTCTGATTTGCCATCATTTCGGTAACATCTGTATTTTTTTCTTTTTGATATATATTTTATATTAAAATTAGACATATTTGCTTTACGTTACTAAATTTTTATAGACATATTTTTTGCGAGAAGTTTATATGCATAAATATATTATATACACCCAAAACACACAGACTTACAAAAGCGACAAAAATACAAATAAAAAATCTGATCTAGGTATTGCTTAACCAATAAGCAATAAGTGTGGCATTTATTACTGTACCCAGAGTTCATATGGAAATCCGTACAAGCAGAGAACGTACTATTGTCAATTACGTAATAATTTATCCTATGTTTTTTCACCTTGTTTAGTTCCATCTAATCCTATTCAGGAGATTTCCTAGGCGTAGGAAAAACATTAAAACGAATTGAACACATTTCATGCAAACTAATTTAAGGAGAAAACGTTTAACACAAATAATAAACTGGGACCCCGCTTAAACTTTAAACATATCGTCGGGATAAAGCTCGTAACGTAAATAAGACATTTAAGTTAGTAATTCATTAAAAGCAAGGATTCCTAATTTAAGAATGAAAAATGGCGCAAAAACCTCCACAATGCAAGTGTCACGATGGATAACGGTTGAGACATAATTCACGGCACAAGATTCTCACAAAAATTTATTGCCCATTGCTGCAAAATTGAATTCAGATATATACAAATAAATAAAAGATAAATTATTACCTGTATGTTTTTCACTTCAGAGGATTCTTCTTTTAGACTCTTCTGTCTACGAGCGAAAAAAGCTGTATTTTTGCAGATTTTTTGTCTCGCTTGATAGAGAGTATAACTCACTACAGTCCAATTACATCCAATTCAAAACAAGAGTATAAGGTGAATGCTACTTAGCATTGTTGTGTAGGACAAAACGATCGCTTCAATTGCTAGTCTTCTCACATAAAAATACTGACACAGTAGGGTTGAAGCTCGTTTATTATAAATTCACTCTAGTTATCAATTTATACTCTCGCCGGTATAAATTCATTCTACGAGAAAGTAAATAATGCAATATTGAAAACTCTGATCAATAGTTTTAAAGTAACGTGCTTTAATTGAAGTTGGTCGGTACATTTGAACTCAATTTAGTTTAAATTGAGATTTACAAATGGAAATAATGTTGAAAGTGACAATAAATCACAGAATATCGACATTTCATTGTAATAGGACGTAATTGGCGCCAATCACGAGCACCTGTCGATACCGGCATTATTGTACGTAATATTTCCTTTCTTAGTATTCCAAAACTATAAACGAACATGTTTGGTTATGCACGTTTGTAGTTCAGTGATGATTTGTAGCTAAGTGTATGGTCAACCGCGGTCAATGAAGAGTTTATTAAAAATCATCTTTAAAAGAATTTAGTAAGAGTATAATTTACACAACATATCTTACTTAAAAAACTTTTCAATGAAAGAAATAAAGAATGAAAAATAAAACACTTTTCACTGAAAGTGTTATTATAAACTTGTTTGGTTCACCGGACTTTTCATCAAAACAAATATTTCACAAACTAGAAATTGAAATAAAAATAGTATTAAGGTTTCAAAATGACTAAAAGCTTGATACCATTTTAAAAAAATCATCTAACAGTATCTTACATAATACATGTTTAAATTGCCACCCTTAATTTTTTTTTCGAAAATTGCCTACAACGTTTTATAGCGATTCACAAAACACATCCATACTCTATATTACGTTTCCTCATTCTTAAAATGAATGAATGAACCTATTATGAAGTATTTTTTCTTCAAAAACTGTTATAAATCATACTAGAAAGACAGTATGTATGAGTATGATTTCTATACAATTGAATTTAAATACACAATTCAGACTGTATTAATTTGTGGACTGGCAGCTAAAATAAATGTATTTCCTTTTTGTCTAACTTGCATGATTTTTGTAAATGTTTTTGTAAGTGTTTTGTAGAGTTATTAATCAATTGAAGAACTTCATAAACCGAAATTGGGTTATTACTGGAAATCAATTCCATTCATGTCAAATTGAAGCCTAGCGTAGAAAATGGCAATAAATCACTAAACATCGATATTCGAAATTCTAATAGGGCCGAAGTTGGCACCGATCGCGGGCACCTGACGGTGAGGGTTTGTTATTTGTAACCGTTCTTTCCGAGTATTCAAATCCGTCCAATAATAAGACGCAATGCGGCAGATGTGCCCAGGGGCGACTCGTGATGTCCATTGTCCACTTTTCCTTGTTACCTACACGAGTGTATAAATGTAAACTGTACATGGGATGTCCGCGTGAGTTATACGGTCAGGGAAAAATATACATCACTTCTCAATCCCAAAATTTAACGTTTCAAACAGTATATTCATTTTGCTATCAGGTATGAAACAAAATAAATTTAGATTGAACGAGTTATTTTCGATGTGATAACAGACACAAAATTTACGTTTTAAAATCCACAATAATAGTATTAAAAAATTGTAGAATTATTTTCCATTTAGATTATAATGACTATCCACAAATCAAATACAAAGTATTTAAAATAACATATATGAAACTTTATTCGTGTTTTTTGAAACTTCTTATTCAAACTCTTACAATAAATTTGAACCTATTTTTAAGTAAATATTGAAAGCAGTGTTCAAATTATTCTATGCAACTTTTTTATGGATTCGTATGTGTTCTATGGTTGATATTCATACGACAGGCACGTTCAGCCGCACGCTCTATTTACGACAATATCTGAAACCCCTCGTGAATAAACAATGAAGATTACTACAAAATCTGTTACCGGACCAATTTCCTGCACTTACAAGTTGTAAGTAGATCAATAAGACTCAGGTTTCTGTAACAAATGCAATCTCATCATTAATAATATATTTTTTGCATTTGAAGTAATAAAAAAAATAATTAGAGACCGCAACACAAATTGTAATACACAGACACATAAACAAATGGATAAAAGTATTTGTATCATAATATATTTAATGTTTAATATACGACGTACATATATTTAATGTAAGACAACAATTAATTACTACAAAACTATAATATTATTCGTGAAACATTTTAACTTAAATAAAGCTCTTTTCGATCATATAACATCGAATAAATAGCAATCGTATTTGAAATTATTTACAGTGATTATTAATTCAATGCTTAAGGAACCAAGAAACGAAGGGTAGCGTCTATTGCGAGCTGTTGTCTTCTAAATTATTCTCTAAGTGTCACCAACCCAAAATATTCCCTCAGTATTACCCACTAATGTATCTTCACTTAGTACCAACACTATTTACTTAAAATTTACTCATATGGTGTACAAATAGAACAATCTGTTAAAGTTGGACGTTGATGATCTGCGTGGTGTATCGATCTGACGCGCAGGTCCAGGTTCGATTTTTTGTCAGTCAGATATTTCAATGATGAATTTATACCTTAATATTTATATCTGAGACACGTCACAGGAAATTGTAACTATAATTACAGAAGGCATTATTTCTGTGCTTGCACCTCGAAGATATAGGCTTGAAATACAATACAAGGTGTCACACTCGTGGTTTGTATTCAAGCTGGAAATTCGCCTGACGTGTCCTATCTCTGGTCAGACAATGTCAAGATTAGCAGTAATCTTTGTGCTAACCTGCGGGATTTCGTGCGGTTACGGATGCAGTTTCCTGTAGACGACAAAGCCCTTTATAATACTGTATTTTTTTGAATAATACATGATATGTAATGGTATTTAGTAGGATTTAGTAACGATGTTACACATCTATAATCATGCATTCTTCGACTTTTAATCATGTAATCATATGACTTTTAATTTTTTATCGTAATTAAAAACATTTAATTATAATGCACCACTTATAGATTCAAAGAAAATAAAACTTGGAGACTCCCTTTAGTCAAAACTCCACGCTGAAACCTTGAGTTGATGTATTAGCAGGGACATTCGCGCCATTAAAATGAATTTAACAATGTATATGTATAATTTATGACAATACGTTCGACCGTTTACGTTCTTTTATTTCCGTTTACAAGTGAACATAAAAATGGCTATACATATATAAAACTGCACCCAATTTTTATTCTTAATGTGTGTTTTGGAGTTTCTTTCGCCTCCTCTTCTCCAAAAAGAAACACCTTACAAGTTGGTGGTAATTTATTGACGTTCAAGAGTTCTGTAAAGAATCTACTTAGAAAAAAATCTATACTATGATTTTGATTTGGAACTATTAAATTGAATTGATAACCGCATCAAAGCGACTAAACAGAGGGTTCTATGTTCAATCTCCGCCCAAATAGAGGGACATAAAGAGGAAAATAAGTAAAGATATAGTCAATAACCTAAACTTAACTTACACTTAAGTATAATTTTACACTTAGATATTGAAATTAATATAATAACTAAAACATGTTTATATCGTAAGATATTTTAGATTTTCGTCGAATATTCCACAGACGTACAAAGTCTAATAATATCAGACGCCGCTTTTGCATATCTAATCCAATCCATGTTCCATATTGAGCACTAATATTACCTACATACCAAAATGGCTCTTATAATTAAGAGCTCTTATGATTAAGATTAGATAGACTACATGAGACCATTTGTGAACGGAAAGCAATTTGGTTTTATTTCTTAAGGTTGTGTTATTGCGACGACTCATACAATCTGCGCAGAAATATATTTTGTGACATGAATTTGTATCGTCATTAACAGAAATGTAAGGAACATTTGAGTTTCGAAATTTGCGTAGTTTGATGAATCAATTTGGAACTTAAACAATAATGTAAAGAACAGGAAAACTTGAAAATAACTCGCACACAAGCGTAGTTTATTCATTTGACAATTCAAATATTACATCGAATATATTTGTATCCTCAGCAGTTTTTTTAATAACCCTTATATATATAAAAGACTATGTACAAAGTGTTTTCAATTTAATATACCAGACGAAGTTCTAAGGTAAAATCATAAACAATGACGAGTTTATAGTACGACCAAGAGTTTAGCGATTCAAAATATATACATGTTATATGTTCGCATCGTCACTCGTAAATTTAATATACATGCAGTAGATTTCGAAGATATGCAATTCGAAAGTTGTATGCACGCTACCGCATACATTATGCATTGAAGCCATCACACGAAAACTCTAACGTAGTGAAATTTCTGCAAAATTCCACTTTATTCGGAATTTAATTTAGACGAGAATAGATTGAATTATTAACGCATGTTAACTTAGAATGTGCCAGCTTAACGACGAATACTATCAGTAAACCATTTAAAACAAATTTGTTGAAAATTTCTTATGGGTCCAGGATTTGTTGCGAACCATGCCTGTGGACGGGAATTGCTAATTTTAGCTTCTGGAGTGTCTCGTGTACATTCATTAAATATTCTAATCAGGGACTAATGCCTCCAGGCTGCCCACCCCATTCAAATGTTTGCGTTAGACAGCACTCACCGAATAAAGATTTATACAATTCAATAAAGCTACAAAAATATACGAATCTTAGATTTATAAAATATTTTTCGTTTAAAAAAGAGCCAAGCTTCAATAATTTAATAACTAAATTTTAATATTACCTACGCGTATTTTTCGACTAAAATGAATCTAAGTTCACTGTTAATACTAAAAAAAATATTATATATTATAAAAGGTTAACCAAAAGTACCATTTTCCACAGTTTTGTATTTAAGGTACGTTATATCAGGAGAAAGAAAACATTTAAAACACATTTCCGACATTCATTTATTTGTAACAGTAAAGCAATTAAATTGTTCATTTCTTTTGGGAGACGCAGTAAATTACTGGTTATCAAACGTAATTGCTGGGGAAATGAAATTCGTATTGAAGACGAATTTGGGAGACGGCAATTAGACGACGACTGTGGACAATTTGTCGTTTCTACGCCGTAGCACCGTAGCGATTCATTAGTGTCATACAAAGACTTAATGGGTACATCATTTATGTGTCAAAATCACTATTAAATATTTTCTTATCAAAAAATAGCGGAAGAGCGTACGGACCACCTGATGTTTAATAGTCGCTGCAGAACATGCATGTCCACGTAATCTTAAACAAGATTGAAGTCCTATCTAAGATCGTATGACAATGCATTAGTATTTTTGAGGAATAATTATTGGAGGATATAATTGTCGCCTTGCTTCTAAGTATAAGCGGCAACTCCAACCGAAATACAAGAGTCGCACACATCATTTATAAAAAGTTAATTTACGGTAAACTAACATGGAAATGTTGATTTAATAGGGAAGAAAATAAATCGATGCTGCGTAATACTGTATTCCGTCATATTAAAGCGTACTTAATGTTCTTATATTTATCTTTTGAGAATTTATACAGTGTTCTTTTTGAAAGAGCATGGTATGGTAATAACATGGTATGGTAAAAGCATAGATATTGTTTCTTTTTAAATAGGATATAGACGGTAATGGACAACTTCATGAGGAAATCTGCATGCCTGAGAGTTCTAAATTAAGTTCTCAGTACGTGTGTAAAGTCAAGTAAAGTCAATCTGCTCTTACCTAACCCACCACAACCTAACCCGCCACAGTGTAACAAAAGACACGTGCCCAGTACGTAGTTCAATAATGGATTTAAATGAAACAAATGAGAAACAATGAATATTACCGAAATTTAGTTCTCCCAAAATATCGTATTACAGCCGCGTCAACTTTATTCAATTACATTCTTACTTAGCTTTCAAACAAGAGTTTGTACAAAGATCAAGACATTTAAGGTCCCCGAGCAAACATAACTGACATGGCTTGAAACCACAGAGATAAGGCCTCTTCGGAGTCATTTATACTTTGAGACGACTCCAATCACTATATACTTGTACTTACACTGCATACTTATAGTTGACTATACTTTTTACAAGATTTATTTTTATTTTATCTAAAGACGGTCATACTGTATTTCAATACTCAGTAAATATATAGACAACTGACAAATACCTTTCGAACAGTCATTATCAGTAGGAACAGTGAGTTTCACAATTAACTCAAACACAGTTACAATAAATTCATGTAAGTTTGTTTATAACAAGAATAGCCAACGAGCTAGCAAGCCATCCAATGTTAAATAGTCTTTAAATCCCATGAAAATCCACGTTCAACTTCATAATGGAATGTCGTGTCTGCAGACTAAATACTAGTCTCGCATAAGTGTAGCTGACAAAAACACCTTTCTAACTGAAACATAATAATTACTTTACGGCTTATAATGAGGGTGGCGCTCAAACTATGATACTAACATCTATTATTGATAAAAGGTTTTTTATGTGAGAAGAGTAGCAAACGAGCATGCAAACCACCTGATGGTAAGTAGTCGGAGCCCATAGATATCCATGTACAATCGCAAACACGACCGAAATCCGGTTTGAGCTAGATCATAGATGCGTTGCTACTTTCAGGGCTAAGATGGTCGCCTCGCTCCAAAGTGTAGCCGGCAACCGCACGTCTCTAACCGAAACACAAGTAATGCTTTACAGCGGAATATGAGGTCGGCGGTGGTACTTCCCCGGTTGAACTATAGTTCTCCCACTTTTATATGATGTAAATGTTATGATGTCGATTTAGTATGGAACATCATAACTAAGCCCTATTTTTAAAGCATTTAAATAACAAATGACAACTTTACCTCTTACAGTTATATTTAGACGTTTACACAATGGCTGTCGCTGAGAGGCCGCGTCATCTGAGGTTCTCGAGGATAACAGATAGGTTTACGTCTTCTGCAATGCTTCTTATCTTAAAAGCCCAATAAGCGTGAAACGCCACTGGTCGCGATATTTTGTCAAGTTTTTCGTTTGAAAAATCTACAATTTATTTCTGAGAAGCTTTACTTTAAATTCTTACTTTATACAATCCTTTTTTTCATCTATTTTGACTAATTTTCTATAAACGATTCCTTATGTGGTGAATAAGTACACACCAAGTAACCAAGACTCGATACGGAAATTTAAATTCGTTATTTAGATTTTTTGTCCGACCGGAAATCGAACGCGAAACCTTCTGCGCGATGAAGCAATATGGTAAGTGCTACGTCATGTATATCATATAAATTATCAATAATGAAGTTATTTTTACTTTTTTTGTTACTTCATTGTATCATCAAACTCAGAGTTTAATGTAATAAAAAGTTTTAAATGGTTATTATATTTATTATTAATGTAATGCAAATAAATATATTTTTTAGATTTTGATGTAATAAACAAAAATCAAATGACGGGTTTAAATAAAAATCTCAGTAAACATCAGCTCTTATAATGCTCTAAAGAACGGATAAAATTAAAGGCTGGATAGAAAATGGTGTCGAATAACTTTCCCCTTAGTGCATTTACGGAGTTCGTCTCTATCTGCATACTTACCAACTTTTAATTAACGCTAATGAGTGTACGAGAGCGGTGTAATATCTCAAAAGGAAGTTTTTCGTTCTATTATTATAACATCAGAAGCATCCGGCGCTATGAAAAACCATCTAAAGTATAATGGTAGCTAAATGAAGATGAATACACCTACATCAATAAAATCGAAAAAGAGTACTGGTACAGCCATTTACTACTTCATAATCCGAAAACTAGCTAGGTTGTATATTATAGGTTACTAGCTTTTACCCTCGGCTTTACTTATGCGAAAGGATGTATTGTAATACATTACAATAATTTTGTAACTCAATGTTTACTCTCTTTTTATAGTTAGAGTAAATCTATGAAAGGATTTACTAAATTATACAAATTACAAATTTTCAATTTCTATTTTACCCGTTTTCATGCAAACTTTATCCCCATTTTAATACACTTAAAATGGGGATTTTCCCGAACTCCGTTCTTAGTGCTCACTTACGCTATATAATGTCAGGATC
>DWON01002883.1:0-19382 GCA_018251015.1 Phocides pigmalion okeechobee
CCATGGGCTGCAGTGACCACTTAACATCAGGTGGCCTGCATGCCCGTTTCTTACTCTATCACAATAAAAAAAAATGGAATACTGATTCAACACAAAAAAGACGATTGTTGGAAAGCCGCAAAAAAAAGATCTTGCTATGAGAACTTATCCTTGTTGTTATATACCGCTAGGGCGATAGATTGCAGTGTAATTCCGGTCTCTGATTGGGAAGATTCAAGGTTCGATTCATTGGCACGCAGCTCTGTTCTTTTCGAAGTTATGTGTATCAATTGCTTTATCGATGGAAGAAATATCATGAGAAATCCTGCATGCCTGAAAGTTCCGAGAAGTTCTTAATGTTGTGAAAGTCTACTAATCCATATTTGGCCAGCATGGTGGACTATGGCCTAATCTTCTATCCATGAGTAATCGTGTCCAGCTGTGGGACAGTGATGTGTTGATGCCGCGTGTGGCAGATTTTCTTAATCGTCGCGTGCGACAATACCACCGCCATCCATATTTATGACAGCAGTGTTTCTACTACGTTCTAGTTTGAAGGATGTGATAAAATCCTCGTTGCTTCTTAAATGTTATGTGCTTCAAAACAACTCCTCAAATTTTATAGTGTCTTTCGCCGCTTCTTCCAGTAACGAGGCAGTTTTAAAAATGATTTTTGCTGTTGAAAAACAGTTCCGTAAATATCAAATTTGAATAAATACTACTGACTTTGAATCGAAAAATTAGCTTTTCTTGAAAGGGGGTATAACTATACTTCGACCAGGGAGGTACCACCGCCGCCCTTATAATTCGCCGTAAACCATTACTTGCGTTTCTGTTAGAGAGGTGCGGTTGCCTACACTTTGAAGCGTAGCGACTATCTAAGTCCTCAGGAGTAGCAACGTATCTATGTTCGAGCTCACATAGAGTTTTAGTAGTGTTTGTGGTTGTAAGTGGATGTTCCTGGGCTGCGACTACTTAACATCAGGTAGCATGCTCGTTTGCTACTCTTCTCACATAAAAAAGCTGATGATGCTTGCGACAATTTTAGTGTTACAAATGTCCATAAACGACGGTGACTGCTTTCCTTCAGCCATCTGCCGAATAGCTACGTTCAAACTATATAAAAATCATTCACGCTTCCGAAGCGTTCTATCACAGCCCTTAGCAGCACCAACCCTTCTCATTCTGACAAGGGTTCAAAAACCAGTGGGACAGAAATAAGTTGATATTTATTATTCTTGATATACCTTAAACCTAGAATTTTATACCAGTTAATCCTGAGTGATGGAGTATATACCTACCATATTATATACTCACCATTAATAAATAATATATTTACAAGAACATTTGGTAGCAATAACAAAATAACAGAACAACACTAATTATAATTATACATATACGATATACATATGCCTAATATACGTATATTTACGTATACATTAAATATATGTAATGCCTATATTAAAATATAACTAGTCATATATGATTATAAGGTTCTACAAAGCAAATATAGTTCTTACAAGCTTTTATTGGTTTTCACATCACCTTTGACAGAAATACAGACAGACGAAAATTGAACCTTATACAGATTCAATTTTCCAATTATCACTTTTGAATTAACAATTTTGAAGAGAATATTATATAACGGGAGCAGTCCTTGCGAGGCTCCGCCCACCGCCTGTCTTATCGAAACACTGTTGAACGGACGCGTCTGGTTTCCATGGAAACCAGCTCCCTGGAGGCTAAAAGTAGCCCAGACTCACCTAGTTTAATACACTATACAAAAAACACTACAACCTTATGATTAATAGTACCAAGCAATTGTAGCCTTTGATTCTGTTGATATAAGGACCATTATGTCATACGTAGCTTCGGTAATGGTTACAACTTGTGCAGAAACTAGTGTTCAAACAGACGTCTAAAACAATCGTCTGATTTTGAATGTCGGCGAAGCAGCCCTGAATCGGTTTACTTTATCAACAATATAATGATAAATATAGATGAAATTACCAAATTCAATTTAAATAAATGTTTATTTTTCACAAAGAAAGTCTGATCTCCGTGATATACGTCACGACAGTGCATGCCGATCGGTTCTGAGTACGCGCCAATATCTACCTTGACTTCATAATAATAAATTCAAAAATATATTATGATAATTGACATGTGATACTACTATTATTCTATCGGGGAGATACTTCTTCCGCCTTCATAATTCGCTATGAAACAACTCGTGTTTCGGTTGCTGGCAATATTATAGCGAGGCGACCATCTTAGTCCTCAAGAGTAACAATACATCTACATATAAGCTCAGACAGTTTAAGTTTTTATGTGGATGTCTATGGGCTGCAGCGACTAGTTAACATCATGTGGTCTGCATGCTCGTTTGTTACATTTAATATGGAAATAATAAAACAGAGATAGGAGATCTGGTGATACCGTCACAAGAAAGCATTCTTCTTCAGCATAATACAGTATAGAATCTTTTTTGTTGTCGTTCTTTTGCTAGTTATTGGTTAATAATGTCGTTTGCTTCATTTACTATATCTATAAATAAGTTTTATAATAATAAAAACACTAAATATTTATTTCAGATAAATCCATCTTTGGTTATGTAACTTAAAACTAACATAGTTTAAAGTTAAATTGTTAAAAATATTTAGTAACAATTATGTTCGGAGCTTACACTAAATAATGTAAAGATAGCAATGAGAGGCATCGCGAGGATAATACTATTTAGGTACTATATACACCTGCAAAAGCTACCCCTCAATACCAGTCACTGCATTCTTGCCGGTACACCTGCATGGGACAATCTGCACGGGACAGCATCATGGAGACAATGCTGTTAGTGCTGGTACCCGGCCATGCGTACTGTGCTGTAATCAGCATACTTAACGGTACGAGTTGGTTAAGTCCTGAGCTGACTTCGGCAGCACTCAGGAGTGAAAGAGATGGTGGTATTCTAAATGATCAACACTCGTCTAGCCACAACACACCGATATATTAAGCAAAACAGAATAAACAATAAACATTAAAAGCACAGATTTAAAATTTTACAAGACCTGAAAATGGCGTCGTTATGTTTTAAAAATTAAGAAAAACCTTTTAATTATGTAATAATATTAGCAAAATTATGATTAACCTTAGAGACGAAACGAAAATAATTTATGCCTGTTGGAGTAAAAGGTACCTACAGGGCCTAAACAGAACTTGGATCAATACAGGCTTCAAGCGAATCGCTAATTGCGTCTAGGATGCTAATCAATTAGCACAAATTCACATTACGATATATATTACGTAGAACTTTGTCTGCCAACATGCCGCCATGTTGCTGTTATTTAGGAGCTGTTTAGAGATTGTATTTTTGAAAAATCACTTTTATTACTATACTAGCAACACACACAGGCTTCGCACGGTTATATTTACAACATCACATTAGAAATCTTTTGAATTCCTAACTTTTCTCTGATATAATATACACAGATTATATAAACATTAACCTTCCTCTTGAATCGCTCTGTCTATTGATGAAAACCACATTAAAATCTGCTGTGTAGTTTAAGAGATCTGAGCATACATGTATGTAGATGGCTGGAGGCGATTTAGTTTTATATTACGTAAACATATTCTCTTGATATATTATTAGGTTGTAGTATTAATTAATAGCACAATGATAGGCGAGTGGGTAAGATATCGGCTTCTCTCTCACTGGGTCCTAAGTTCGAACCCTGGCAATCATCTCAAAATATTCAGTTTCGTATGTATTAAAAACTAATTATTATCATTAGATTTTACGACTCGATTACGAATGTTTAGAAAACATTTACACACCTATAACTTTTCATTAAATTCTCAAAAGTATGCGTTGTCCACCAATCCGCAGTGGTTTAGCGTGATCCACTATGCCCTAATCCTCATATTGTAATTCACCCTAGCAGTGACAGTAATGTTTTAGTCATGAATTAGAATCTTCTTCACATAGCAAGAAGCTATTTGGACACAAAAGCCTATATTGGGATCATGTAACGATCTACACTGTATTTGTGAGCAAAAAACCTGTAGTTAATGGAATTCCACGAATCACCGCTAACCTTCTAATCCTAGTTTAGCTAATGGTGACCGACCACTCACCGATCGCACGGCATTACATATATGGACAAAAATTTAAACGTTGGTTCGAAAACCTTCAACTTTGAGCCTTTTTTACTAATGCCAAAAAAGGGAGGTTTAAGGCAGAATGCTTCTTATCACGTTCTGCGGAAGGTGATACTTTTTTCAGTTATCTCTATTACCTTCATCAGTGATCTCTATTATTATCTATTTATTATTATAGCATCTCTATTATTATCATCAGTTGGTAAATGGTAAAAAATGGCGTTGGACATCTATGGAGAGGCCTATGTCCAGCAGTGGACATCAAAAGGCTGAGATAATGATGATGATGAGTTGGTAAAGCTAAAGTTCAACGGAGAGGTACCCACGCCGCCCTCATAATCCGCCGTAAAAGTTCGTGTGTTTTGGTTGGAAAGCTGCGGTTATCAGCTACTTAACAATGGACGCGATCGTCTTAGTCCTCAGGAGTGCATAGATGATTCACGACGTCAGATAGGACTTTAGTCCTGTTTGAGGCTTGACATGGATGTTCGTAGGCTGTAGTGATCAGTGTTCGCTGCTCCTCTGACATAAAAAAGAGTACAGCGTTGCTGTTTTCTAATTTAAATTGTGTGGTAAGATAGATTAATTTCTTCGAAGCGTCCTATTTTAGCCCTCAAGAGTCAAGGTATGTGTGATCGATTTCAAATACGACTAGTTTAGACAACCTGCATAGTGCAATGGTAAACAAGCTAGTCTGATACGCAAGGGTTGCGGGTTCAATTACCGGGCGAACCAGACATTTATGAAATGAATTTAGATTTCTGTTCTGGGACTGATGTTTGTGTATTCGTCTTTGTAGGTCATTGCAGACCATGTACTGTAAGTCATTGTATACACTGACCCTTGTCCATGCTAAGGTAATTTGTGTTGTGTACCCATAGACTACTCTATTGCTGTCCACGGGTTGTAGTGACCACTTACCTAGACAGGAGATAGATAGACAGACTGCATTAAAGATTGACAATCTTATTTTATAAAACATATTTAAGGTATTTTTGTTGTTAAATATAATAATTTGATAGTTATTTTAGTAATTAAACGTAACAATGTTTATATGCAAAACACTATTAATTGGTCTTTGTAGTGGGACTCTTGTTCTTTATGGAGTTGCTTAGAGATGTCGAAGGAAAGATATCCACGGGTGGCAGTGACCACTTACCAACACGTGGAATATATGACCGTTTCCTACATTCATTACATAAAAAGTGAAACCCAATGCACGAACAAACCCGGTGGAAGTACGTAGTATAGCGTAACTAGGTAAATATTATTGAAACAGATATTGCTATGCAGTTAAGATTATTAACTTCCTTCGATACGATGTTTTCCTTTACGAGATAAAGCGACAGACGTGGATGTGTGAAACTGTGGAGAACGGATACGGCAACATGAATTACGAGTTTTATTTTCTTATTACTATAGGAATGGCAACATTAAAATAATATTTGAATGTAATAAATGCATGTCATATAATGGAAGTTGATAACAACACTAGTTTTTACCATCACATTGTATGGACGAGTTTGATATCGATACAAATAATAAAAATGAAAATTATGGCTGTTTGTATACGAGAAAAACTATTCTAAGGGGCCTTTATAAACGTGGTAGAATTCAAAACAGTAGTTGTTAAAATATCTGTTTTTTGCGCGCTAATCTCAGTAACAGCTTAACCGATTTCGATTCAGTTTTAACGAATAACTAGTAAACTTCTAGTACCATGTCTGGGTACAGATCTTTCTTGATAACTAAAAGCCTCTTGGACCAACCCCTATCAACCATCCAATTCCGAACCGCTCTCGATATTACTTAACACTTTCCCTGCGGCTACAACACTGCTGTGTAATTCTGAGCGCGACGCGCTCGCGGCTCCTACGCACCTGTGTTGTACCGACACATTTGTATAGACTAAGAGCGAACGTAAGTGCTGTTTACTTCGGCGCTACAAGACTGGGGGCGTACCTTACGGCTGTGTATTCGTAGATGATACACAAATCGTAAAAAATACAACATTTTAGTAATTGGTCGGCGTATCTTCAGTCTAATCAAACAAGCTCCAGTTTAGGGCCGCCTCCCGCAATACTGACCCGATGATATATATCCGCGCCGCAGTCATTTACGATGTATACAAACCGCGGATCTACGCGTGCTCTAATATAAAGATATTAAATGTAATTTATATACACATAAGAAACTTAACTTCATAAACAAACAATTATTATTGACTTTTTAAAATTACACAGTCCAAATTGCAATTACTATGCAATGTCATAATTTGGCAACCTTTTGCTGTAATAATAGAGAATTAATTGAATATTATTCAGTTCGGACACGTTTTTACATTACCTTTTCAGTTGCGACATTGACTACGTCTTTAATCAACATTGTTGTTTGTATATCATTGCAAATTTTGATTTTATTATTTCGATATTTTATTTATCGGTGACTACGAAAATATTACAACAAAAAACTGTATTTAAAGACATTTTATAAGTATGTTATTCGAAAAGAATGTAATAACCCTTTTTTTAGAAATTATATTTCATAAAAACTTGCAATACATTTTTGAGATATAAAAATGATAGCGAAAACTGGTTGTTGATTATTTGCAAAGTTCAAAATGGTCATAAGTGCCAAATATTTTTTATCAAAAGGGCCATTATTCTAAGTGTCAGATCACACAGAATATTTTTTTTTGACAATCTATTTTGAACACCTGTACCGGCCCGACACGCTTCCAATCCTCCGCAATTCCATGATCAATTCCTGGCTAGGCAGATATTTGAAAAATGTATTCAGATTTGTGTCTTGATCTGGATGTTTGTGTTCATCTTTGAATGTGTCAATTGTACCAACAATTCAGGAAATTGCAGTAGTGATAACACTACGCTCGTAGGACCGGCGAAAGAGTTGTTTTTATAGTAATATTTTGCAATCGGATGAACGCTTACTATATCGATAACTCCTACGCATAAGGTTAAAACATAGTTTTTGAGTAAAATTGTATCATTGTTTCATCAGAGCCCTATTTGTTTAATAATACAATTGTGGTCAAAACACTTGTATTCCTAGTGTATTTGTCTTTATATGTAACAATGTGAGCAATTGACACAAAAAACGCAGTAGTGAAATCACTACTCTCATAGAAGCGGCGAATACATTATTTTTGTAGTAATATTAATCGTATAACTATATAACTGTAACAACTACAAACATACAAACACCAAAGCATCCAACCTTATTAAAATTAGACACAAGGAAAACTGATAAAAACATCAGCACTTTGCCTCGTCTATTCTCGTTTCGTAGCTCTGCGGCAGTGATCGTAGGGACGTGCTGTGCTGCAATGACCTAGTTACGCGGGTTCGACACCCGACTGAGGTCGCGCGACCAAGCTTGTGAGTCTTCACTGCCAATCTGGTTTATTAAATGTTTTGTAATCGTAATTGGTGATGATGGAGTTTTTTATTTCCACATCTTTAAGTCGCTCGGTTTAGTTTGAGTTTGTGACAACCTTGAATTGTAGCCGTCTTATGCAGGCAGTGAAGTCATTCACTAGTTGAATATATTTGTGGGTTTTTATGAAGCGGACACGAATAGATTGCCAGTTATTAGATTACTGGAATTAACAGATTAAATAGATTCGTTTCGTAAGGTATATCAACGCGCACTCACGAAAAGCGTACGATTGATTCTTAAAACTATTTTACAGTCAAAAGGTACATTATTCTAAATGATTTGTTAACATTTGTGACTATTTTCAAGAATTTCATTTTTTTTACCTTAATACAAAAAGAACAGCAATTTAAAACAAACGGCACAGAACTCACAATGTATTTTATTTAATTTTTTGTAAAACGTATTTGCTACATAATCTGTTTTTATTTCTATTAATACGTTCATTTGTATTATTGGGGGTTCAGCTTTTTCACCTGTATCACAGGAATTTATTAAAATCTTAACAAAAACCTTACGTTATAAAATTAGTAGACGAAGATGATTTAATATGATATTGAGCGGTGGCTGTAACTCTTGGGCATTCATATCCAACCTAAAAGAACGCTAAAATCTTTTTAGCTGTCATATGTGAAATGCATTGCAACTCCTAAGAATTAAGATGATCGAATCGAAGTAAGTTTAACTGGCACCTGGAAACAAAACACAAGAATTCCTCCGTTCATTTATTCCACGTAAATGCAAGATATGGAACGAGCTCCCTTCTGAAGTTTTCCTAGAACACAGCGCTCTTCAAAAAATGCACAAAGAGAGTCCTCCTTGAAAGCCGACGTTGTTGATGATTCCTCAGGGGTTGCAAATGTCCAAGCGATGGCACCTACACATCAGGTTGCCCGTCTGCCTTTTTATTAGGCTAATTTAAAAGAAAATCTTTTTTGGTTATGACGATAGCGGTGTACCTTCCCAACGGAACTGTAGTTTTATCACCTATTTCTACAGTACCAACTAAAGATTTTCTATTTATCGACTATCGCACATGTACATAATTATTTAAGTACAGTATTCATATTATATTGACCCAGATCAAGACACTTATTTTACTAGTCCTTGCCGTAAGTGCTACAACTAGAATCAATTTAATAATGTCCGATCTATAAACAAACCCAGTTCGCGTCACGTATTTTCCGAGTTTTTATCCAACTATTTGTTCGACTATTATTCGACCGTTATTTTGTTACGGTTGCAAGAACCGTGGCAAAGGTCCATGTAACTGGACCGCTAAGAATTGAATAAATATTAAATTTTGTATGACAATATTACTATAGAGCCAATCTTCTGTGCAGTTTTAATACAAATAACACGTAAAAAACTTAAATGAGCAAAAAACAACGAAGGAAACTAGTGTTTGCTTCCGACCCCTCTCGAGTAGCCAAATACAAATAATTTGTATATAAAGGAAGTGGCAGGTAAATCAATAGCCCACTTCCTGATTACTTTATAATGCTACAATATAAATCCAAATAAGCGAGTTTACGGGAAGTCGCTCATCTGAATCGCTACTTAACGAATTCGTTATAACAATCGTTAAATTGCGTTACATTTTAGTTTCTTGTTCTACTTTAACAATACTAAGGAATATAATAATTAGTTGCGCTAATGTTTAGTAAACACGATTACGTAGGTCAGTACTTTAAGTGATCGATAATGTTTATTTTACTCTGAATTTATAAAGTAAATAAAATTTTATAAGAAATGCCTCCCGTCCAAAACAGAACCTTACGAGTCGGTGGTTGTTTATTGATCTTCAAAAAGAGTTCTGTAAAGGATCTACTTTGAATATACATATTACGATTCTGATTTTGAAATGTTTATTGTATCAATTTAAACGAATTTTATTAAATGTTTCCTTTAAACAAAAATACAGTTTAAGATTGATGATGAATGAATGAATGAATGAATGAATGATGAAGATGAAATGTCACGTATGTATATCAAATTGAAATGACAGTGTCTGAGTTAACGTTTGTGGTAATATCACAAAAGAAAGCAAACTTTTCTCGGATATATATAAAACACTGTCAAAAAAGTCGTTCAAAACCAAATAAAGAAGTCTCTCGCCAGATTAACATATGTATGTAAAATCTCTGTTATATTAATATATATTTTACATCTGCAATATAATTAAAATTGTTTACTTTTTATAATTCTAAATCTCTGCTTATAGGTACAATTCTAAAAAATCTTTCAATTATCATAAGTGGCAATTTATCCAATTAATCAGCAAATCAAAAGGGAATTATTAATTAATTAAGTTACCTATTGCTGTAGTTTTGTGTTCTGTAGTCCGATATAAAATCATTAGATAAAATTTATTTCTATATTTTAAAGTACATCTTTAAGTAGGCAATATATTTTAATAGGTACATTTTTAATAATATAACCGCAGAATTACTTTATTATTTATACCAAAATGTTATTGCAAAATTTTGTTACATTTCACGCTAATTATTTATTATCTACTAGATTTCATACGCGGCTTCGCTCACGTTGAGGCCCTTAAACAAATATCAAAGGTTTTTGCAGCGAGTAATAACTTAAATAATAAACTGATACCTCGCCTATAAAATTGAAATAGTTTTAGTATCGCTTATAAGTGACAGAAAAAAATAACATGAAATATACAAATATTCAAAACAGCTGAAGCTATAGGCAATAAGATATTGATTTGAAGACTAAGGTTGATAGATTTTTTTTTGACCAGCTATCATGTCTGCCAATTTTTTTTAATAAATTGTATTCTATGTCCTTTTTAATATCTCTAAGAATATGTGTACCAAGTTTGGTGATAATCGGTTGAGTAGTTGTAGCGTGAAAGCGTAACAAAAAAACATTCATTCAAATTTATAATATTGATGAACGCCAAATTTACATTTTATCGACTAAGCGCCCTGTTGGCCAAGGTAGACTGGGAGAAAAGACGCACTGAAAAAAGCAGGAAATAATGTAAAGAAAACAAAATGGGTGTCAACCCTAATGTGTAGAGACGCACGCGATGCGTTTGGTGCGTGCGAAGGGCGGCGGGTCGGAAGGGCGATGCTCGCGCCGTCTGGAGGGCGGCTTGTTTGCTGAACTGCCAATCAATGTTCAATTCAACCTTTTGCGTCCCCAAAGGTAGTTGTCCCTGCTCACGCCTACCCGGGCCTTTATGGGTGTCTCGGCGGTGTCGCCTACGCTTCTATTAATTTTACTTTTTGTACGGTAAAATTATAAAAGCTGTAACTGTAGTTATATCCTCATCTGGGGAAAGCGTAAGGCATATTGTACCGCATTGTTCCGTTACTGATTAATGGAGATACAATTTATTGACCAATCCATGATTTTAACCCTCTGTATTATGTAATATTTGTAAGCACCGAGGTGAAAGAACCTATACGGTTTGATCGGGAAAGTACCATTGCCATCCTCACTTGAAGCGCGAAGCTTACCAGCTTTTCGGTAGAAAAGTGTGGTTGGGCCCACTTACAAATGTTGCTACCTTAGTCCTCAGGAGTAGCAATGCATATACAATCGACTTCTAGTGGGACTGTTGTTTTTAACTTGGTCTATCTGGTCTATGGGCGGCTGGAATATTTAACATCAGATGACTTGTAAGCTCGTTTGCTGCTCCTATCACAATAAGAATAGCAAACAATTATGCAGTCTACCTGATGATAATGGTTACTGCCACTTATGGACAACTGTAATCAGCTCCAAACATAATTAAAGTCTTATCTGAGTTTACCACAAATGCTTTACGACATTTAAAGACTAATTTGGAACGTTGAAATTCCCCGTTATAATTCATTTCCCATATTACATTCATCAAACAAAATCCTAACATCTTTTTATACCATTATAAGCTAGAAATCGGTGTGGCGTTGGTATCTTAGGACATGAAACATGGTGAGTTTGATTACCATTAAATTCACTCTGATAATCTTTCCTTTTTATCAAGAACACATTACTGTCCCGCTGCTGGGCACGTATCTTATATCAGAATGAGAAGAATTAGGCCATAGACCACTATGCTGATCAATACAGAATAGTAAACTTAACACTATTCAGATATTTATGAAGAACTGTCAGGCATGCATATTCCCCCGATTTTCCCTTCACCGTTAATGATAATTAATTTATAAATTCAAAAGTCAGGCGTCCCAGGGATATGAACATCAGACCTTCCACGTGTGAGCCTGTAATCGTAACCAAGAGGCTATCTCTTCTTTTGGTAAAACCAAATCTTGACTACGATCTTTGTCAAACCTTCATACTTACTCTATAGTAGTAGCTGATCGCAAGTGATCCATTACAAATAAACAGCGAACGCGGTCTGTCCTTGGCTTGGTGACCGCTAACGACAAATATTGCTAGCATTTCCGTACTTTAGAGCGCACGTCGGGAACTCGGTCACGGTTGGTGTGACGTGTGACAATCGTCGGACCTTGTAACAAGCCTTCAAGCTGTTTGAAAACATCCGACTGTCGGAGTGACCGGTGCCCGTCACTACTGAACCAGGCTGGAATACCGTGGCAGAAGATAGGCCTGATTTTCTCAAATCAAATCGTGGATATCCAATTCCAATCTAATTTATATCTATATATCTTTAGTTTCCAGTAAATATTCGATGAAATAAATATCCTTGCTAAAATATCTGAAGTTTTGAAGAGGGAATGAGTCAAGGGAATTGTTGCGCATTATGATAAAAGAATGCGTGCCTAGTTGATAAATAGTAACGAATCACCACCATCAAACCAGTCACAATTCATTTAATTAGTGAAAGGTTTGTAATGACCGTGTTTTTTTAATATGAGAAGAGCAGCTAACGAGTATGCAAACCTCCTGATGTTAAGTAGTGTCAGCCCATAATCAGAGATCCTATCCATGGAAAGACCATAGAATAGCCCGTAGAAATCCTATCTGAGCTCGAATGTAGATACGTTGCTACTCCTGAATACTAAGATGGTCGCCTCGCTTCAAAGTGTAGCCGGCAACCGCACATCTCCAACCGAAACACAAGTAATGCTTTACGGCGTATTATGATGGCGGCGGCGGTACCTTCCTGATCGAACTATAGTTCGCCCACCTTTTTCGATTTTGATAGTATAGTTTCTCAAATCAAACCGTGGATATCCAATCGTGCGAAATACCTACCTTTTTTCTAATTCCGGCGGTAGATTTTCTTAAAAGCCAGATTCCGGAGAGCTCTTTTTAAGTGTCAAATTATGATTATCATTGCGAACTCTGCCTAGCTGTGGATAGAAAGTAATAAAAGTGAAAGAATATTCAAAATTTCCTTCTTTGTACACTCTTCTTTGTAAAAATACAATACAAATACTGTATCTTATGTTTGTAATCCAAAAAAAAAATACCCAGTTTTAGATTCTGAAATAAAATACGTAGCGGTGACATTTCAAAATATTTTTATTTAAAGTACATTCTTTGCACAACTTTTTAGAATGTCGGTAAGCTACCACAAGCTCGTAAGGCATTTCGTTTTGAAGAAGATTTTTGAAAATTTCATTTGGAAGTAATGACCTAAATTAATGGAGCAAGTGGTTTTGTAACCGTTTCAGACCATATTTGTCTATAAATTAAGTAATCTTTGGTTTTACACTACGCCTTTTTACATAGTGTTTGTTTAATAACCAATTTAATCGATGTAATCTGGATTTTAAAAAAAACAGTGGAAAATTTAAAACGCTAATCGTACTAATAAATTTCTCCACCTTAAGTACTTCATAATGCTAAATATAAAGTTTGGTAGAGACGTAATAGGCGAGGTGGCAGCCGTGGGTGGTCAGTGACACCGTCTGGAGGTCGGCAGGCCGTCCTTGTGGGTAGGTATTTTGGGGATCAAATTCTGTTGTGCACTATTACACTGTGCACTGTGCGTTCCTCTTTGTTTGAGTCTATACGTGGAAGTATATACATAGGTATAAAAAATAATAGTCACATTTGAATATTTTATTTCATTGTAGGGTTACCTTTACATCTTACTGGTGATTATAAGGTTTAACTTTAAGAACGTTTACATACACTTAATGAAAAGTTACTTAGTATTTTACAATATGGTAGATTAATTGTTCGACCGGGGTTGTTCCACCGTTGCCCGCATAATCTACCGTAAAGCCATCCTTATGTTTAAGCTAAAGAGGTGCGGTTGCTGGCTACGCTAACAGGCGCGCGACCATCTTAGTCCTCAGGAGTGGCAACGCATGTACGTCTCAACATATGATTTCACCCCCTTAAACAAAAACGCGGGTAAAAAGGGAACCCTTGAGGCCCGAATAATCCCTACCCCTCTCCTCCCTCGCGCAGAGCATAACAGTACCGCTGGGGAGAGCAGCAAAGTTAGAGTAGAACGTCCCCCTTATTGTTGTTGTTGTTACTGCAAATGTCCATAGACGACGGTGACTGCTTTCCGTCCGGTTGCCCGTCTGCCTTATCATAAGCTATCTGTCCCTATATGTCCCTGTGTAACTCACTGATCTCCTCCTTAATAGTTGAACAAGTTCTAATGATTTTTTTGTGTGTATTTAATTGGATTCGGGAAGGGTTTAGAATCATAATTAGACCTGATATACGACGCTACGATCTGATGCAAAGCTTTGGCTTTGCGTCCAATAGAACTAAGCATACGCGGTACACAATAAACCTGAAGATTATTTACCAGGGATGGACGTCTGCTGGGCTCGCTGTAAAATATAAATGAAAGAGTCCAGCCAACACCAACGTCTGTACAGACGATGTCGCCAGTGAGTTTGTCTACTCATTTCCCTTACAAGATTCAATCAAAATAAATTATATCAGATTTTTACGTAAGCAGCAGACAACGTGGGCGTTCGAATAATTTGACTTACAAGTTTCTGAGAAAAATAGTGTTATATAAAAGCTATCGATACAAAAACAGAGCGAGGGTATTAGTGTCATGTACGAATATAGTCATATCTGATGCGGGCAAGTCAGCGGCCGCCCATGTCCGGACGCGCTGCCCGCCCCCGCTTCCCTCGTCATGCCTTGCTGTATACCCTGGATATATATTTATATAATTAAATATTGACAAAACTATAGTACGATCAAGGAGATACCACTACAGCACTCATAAAGCACCAAGAATCAACAGGTGTGTATCGGTTGGAGAGTCCACGTGAAAGTTCGAGGTTGTAATTCACCTAGTCACGGCCCGTGGACGTTGGTAACCAAAAAGAATTAGAGTTGACGTCGTGACGTGAGAAGACTTGAAATCGATCACAGACGCGTTAAAAATTCCGAGGCGTAATTTGGTTGCCTCCATTGTTTGCGACCTGGTAACCAGACATTTCTACCGAAACGTAACTAGTCTTCATGTTAGAAATAATTGTGGAAGTGGTACCCAACCTATCGAGCCGTATACCACTTTGTATTCTTCAGGATCGTTATGTTAACATAGTAGAAATTTGCGGTGCATCTGTACTCGAAATAGGCGACCCTCGTACCGCCTAAACATGAGGTCGTAACCTCGCCTACGCCGTAGAGGACGTCTATCCTCTACGTCGTAGACGCTGCGTAACCCGACCAGTAAAGATTACACGGCAGATCGAGTTCCCACTTTAATGTATAGCTTTGGTAGAGTCGTCTCAAATAGTTAATTAAGTATCTACGGAAAAATCGTTTTTTATTTAATTAATAACCTAATGTTTGCTTATTTTCTTTTGAAAATAGTGATATTTTATCTTTTTTATAAATCTAACATGTAACACCTTTAAACTAGTTATGATAAAAATCTAACCAACAAATCTAAAGAAAATCCTAATTAAATAATAAAAATATGATTTTTTAATTTGAAGTTATTTCGTCTTAACAATTTTTTACAACCAGTGCAATAGATAGTTAATAAAAGAAAGAAATATTGTACGAATGTACGAAGTACCACTTGCCGTGAAGCAACCAAAACCTTGCATTGGTGAACTATAATAATCCCCAGGACCAGCAAAGCATCTACGTACGACTTCATAGGAAATTTCAGTTCTGTTGAAGGTTGTATGTAGATTGTCCACACAGCAACAACTCAATAGCTCAACTATATAGTTTCTTCCTACATAAAAAAGAAGCTTTGACAATAATGGTTAATTTCTATCACACATATAAGTATATTTTCATATGTTTTTCAAACTATGTTCTATGTAACTAATCCTCGACATAGTATAAAACAAAGTTGTTTCCCGCCGTCTGTACGTTTAGATCTTTCAAACTACGCAACGAATTTTTGTGCAATTTTACCAATAAACTGAGTGATTAAAATGGAAATTTATATATATAATACATGTATATGACAGTAGATAACATTAGCTAGTTTCGAACATTTGTAATGTGATGTCGTAAATACACGCGTGTGAAACCGCGACGGGTCGCTAGTTCCATATAAACAACTTAATTAAAGCTATTCAAAGAGACACGTTTTCTGCGCAGACAGGACATTTTAACCCCTAAAAGCAGACAGCATTGTGAGTTGATTCCATAATAACATGTTTTCATCGAGCCTCATCGGACGGTGTCGTTGCCCGCCCTAGGAAGGACGCGCCGCCCGTCACCCACCGCCCGCCCTACGCTGCAACCAGATTCTCTAATGCACGTAATTTGGTCTGAAAGTTTACAGAACTTATTATATATTTATTTGATAATGATTTATGATTTGAAAACTATGTTAGCGTTATGTAGTTATGTAAGAGAATAGTTTGAGAAAATTCGGTGTTATGGTGACGTCTTATATTATTCTTGAAAAATTTCTATTGACTTTTTGAATGTGATGGGGAGTTATCTTTGGGACATATATTATTTTAGACCGTAAAAAAGAGAAAGATTTTCAATACATGGGCTTGATTTTTATTTGAGTTCAGCGATCATTATTTCCGCCGTGAACAGATTTATATGATCTTTTGCAACAAATCGAAATAATACTACATTTACTAATACCAAAAATGTTTTAACCAAAAATAAAAAAAACAGAGCTAAATTAATTGAAATCGTGACAATGTTCAGCTGCCACGTTTGATGGATGCTGTGACTCTCATATTTATTCTCAAAATTACTTTACACATACATATGTACCATTTTTAAATTAAATCATTAGTTACCTTTGCTAGGAATCGCAGGCCGGGTATAAAGTTTCATAATAACCTTAGTTATGGAGGCTCGTCTGACAGCGTCGTTGCCCGCCGTGGAAAGGACGCATCGCCAGTTCCCGCCCTAGGCGGGGACAAACCTACACCATCAAAATAAGAATGCTCACAGACGGCTCTGACATTTCAATAACAATTTAACCTAATATTTATTCTCCTTAATAGATTTCTGCCTAGCTCGGTATCAAACCCGGAACCTGTAGCGTAGTGGACCGATATCTTGACGTACTCCACTTTTAATATCACGTAATCCAACTACTGTTTTTTATATGAGAAGAGCAGCAAACGAGCATGCAAACCACCTGATGGTAAGTAGTCGCAGCCCATAGACATCCACGTACATCCACAAACATGACCGAAATCCCATCTGAGCTCGAACGTATATGCGTTGCTACTCCTGAGGACTAAGATGGTCGCATCGCTCCAAAGTGTAGCCGGCAACCGCACCCCTCCAACCGAAACACAAGTAATGCTCTACGGTGGATTATGAAAGCGGCGGTGGTACCTTCCCGGTCTAACTATAGTTCTCCCACCTTTCAGGCTGTTCGGCGTAGACACTATTTAAATTACTTATCCCGAACAATCTTGACTTCATAACAATTGTCGTCTCTCTCAAAGGTCGAATAATCCGTAGGTCCGTAAAATTCGGGATATAAAAGCACGGCACTAAAGTTCAAGTCCGCTTCACGAAGGACGGACGCGCAGGGCGGGCGAGCGTTGACCTGCCGCTGCACGGAGAGACGCAAGCTTTTACTACATGAGTTTTACATGTGAAATCATGTTCTTTGTTAACTAATTTCAAGCTTTTTTCCTAGGTTGTAGAACCTGTACGGTTTGATCTAGAAGGTAGCACCGTTACACTCATTTCCAACGTGCAGTGAGAAAATCTTGCGTTTCGTTAGAAACGTATGATTACACAGTAACAAGGTGACCATCCCAGTTGTCAAGAGTAGCAATGCCTCTATGATCGATTTTAAGTGGGATTCCTATTCTATATGCAGTAACAGATTTCCTCATTCAAATGTCCATATATTAGTGACTATTTATCATAAGGTTGTCTGCAAGCTTATATATTACATAAATTTTACGAAAAAATATCAGTGCAACAAACATCGGTAATAGGATGGGTGGCTGGTAGATAATAATTTCCTGCGCTTTCCTTTGCTACATTAATTTTAGTCATTATAGTCGTAAGTAGCATAATATTCCAATTCTTATTATAATTATCCAATGCAAAGAAACATTCAAAATTTCCACCAGTGTGAAACTTTTACGTATCCCGTTTTAGTAAAGGAAAGTTCTGGAAGTTCAGTCGTCCGGGCATCCCGGACTGCGGGGCGTTGACCTGGACCACCCTTGCATCTGCAGAGGGGGTTAAAACGTGCTCTACCTGGGACAATCGTGGCCTGAGCTGTACTGACATTGAATGTCTAAACTGTTACTTTTTACAACGTACGGGATATAAACCGCAATAGTTATCCAAATATTATGGATTTTCCAAATAAATGTTAAAAAGATGATTATAGTATAGTGTAGTATAGAGTACTAGTAGTACTTTACAAATTGAAATCGATTCTGAAGTTTTCTAAATGATGTAATTTATTTTCATGAATTTATTTTAATACATGTAACGAACGATTAAATTTTCGATAATATAATGGCATTAATATACTGGCAACTCAGAAAGATGTAACCTTTCCAAGTTTGAATATATTACAAATTAGGTATTTGAAGCCATTTCAGTCATGTCAAATTACGGGTTAAACCAGGGGTCCACAAACTTTTTTGTTACACTACTCGTTATATGAATTATTGTGAACCCATAATATGAGAAACCATGATCTTTTGACTATTATGTGATATTTTTTATGTACTCGAGGTGTATATTCTCGACTACTTTTAGATTTCGCAATCATAAACCATTTGCAATACTAAATCAACCCCGAGGGTCGTTATTCACTATTTTGTGAAACTGTGGGTTAAAGTGATATCTTTTTTATCATTTTAATGTTTAAACTCCGCGACAATATTCGTTTAAAATCATGTAATCATAATACGCCTTCATAATCCGCCGTAAAGCATTACTTGTGTTTCGGCTGAAGAGGTGCGGTTGCCGACTACACTTTGAAGGGAGGCGACCATCTTAGTCCTCGGGAATAGCAACGCATCTATGTTCGAGCTCAGATAAGATTTCAGTCATATTTGTGATTATACATAGATGTCTATGGGCTGCGACAACTTACCGTCAGGTGAACCAACTGACGGTAAGTTATGACAACTTACCGTCAGTTGGTCACTTACTCTTCTCACCTAAAAAAATGACAACCGATATAATTGCTGAATTCTCGAGCCATCACGCTATATCAAATATAATGTACAGTTTAGTGGTCTTTTTTACTTTTTTTTTATTTTGAAAGAGTAAGAAACGGGCATGCAGGCCACCTGATGTTAAGTGGTCACTGCAGCCCTTAGACAACCACGTCCAATCTCAAACAGAACAGAAGTTCCATTTAATGATGGACGCGGATGCGTTCCTACTCTTGAGGACTAAGACGGTCGCCTCCAATAATGTGTATCCGGCAACCACACCTC
>DWON01002884.1:0-19381 GCA_018251015.1 Phocides pigmalion okeechobee
TGACCCCGACGTGATTTGAACACGCAACCTTCTGATCTGGAGTCAGACGCGCTACCGTTGCGCCACGGAGTCGTTGCCTGTTTTGGCGAATTATTGTTATACTATCTATCTCTTTCACTAGACGTACACCTTACGTATGTAACCTTTGACGTCATATGATTACTATTACCACGTACCCGGACATAAATATAACATTATGATAACGTTCTCTGTATAATTAAATCTACTTTTACGTAGGTAAGTGTATATTAATATTATTATAATGATCCGTTGTCATAGTACCTACCAATCTGTTATACGGGCCCGAATTTGATTCCTAGCCAGGCAACTTCCTAATTGTAAGTGTAGATTATGTTGTAGGTCTAAGTATTTATTGATATTTACAGCAACCTTAATTAATTGATATCGTTGTGAAAAAAATGTAAGCGCTTACAGATTTACATTTTAATGTAACTCAAAATGTATATTTTTTAAATGAGCTTAGACTTTTGTCAAAAAATTGTCAATTTCGTAAAAATATCATGGTTCTAAGAATATTGTGCATCACATATGTCATATAATATCTATTAAGAAATTACTGAAAAATATAAATAAATAGGAATATTCAGAAAATTATACAATTTTGAAAAAAATCTTAGTTCCTTATCATAATGTCTCATCACTGAATCGAAAAGGTGTTTACTGAAGAATAAAATGGTATCTTAAAGAAATATTAACACAAAATCTAAATAAACTATGTAACTTTTTATATATGTGAAGAATAGCAAACGAGCATGCAAACTACCTGATGTCAAGCAGTCGTAGCCCATAGACATCCACGTACAACCACAAACACCACCAAAATCATATCTGAGATAGAACGTAGATTCGTTGCTACTCCTGAGGACTAAGATGTTCGCCTCGCTTCAAAGTGTAACCGGCAACCGCACCTCTCCAACCGGAACACAAGTAATGCTTTACGGCGAATTATGAGGGCGGGGGTACCTCCCCGGTCGAACTATAGTTCTCCCACCTTTCAAAACAAACATTCTTATCTGTATTTTATTGCTATTAAATAGACGTGAAAGATCGGTTTGTTTATTTATTTGTAGTTCTGTACCACGAAAACTTCATTTATCTACCTCCTCGGTCGAATTATAGTTCTCCCACCTTTAATTATTTTTTTTATTGCGAAAGAGTAAGGAGCGGGCATGCAGGCCACCTGGTGTTAAGTGGTCACTACAGCCCATGGACAACCACGTCCAATCTCAAATAGAACAGAAGTTTTATTTAAGGATAGACGTGGATTCGTTCCTACACTTGAGGACTAAGATGGTCGCCTCCAATAATGTGTATCCGGTATTAAACTTTGCACTATTTATGACTTACATAGACATGTAATCCCATATACAAATTGTCCTTACTTATACAGTACCAAGTACATCTACATCCCTTATCCCTGTGACAGCTGAATCCGAGTCGCAATTAATCATTTCTATCGCATCCGGCTCGAGATGATCAATAAGCTATCAGTGTCTGTCTGTATGTCATGTTGTTCTGTTATTGTTTCACTTAGCGTGACGAGAGTTGTCCGTAAAGACTAGAAAATACGTTACAGGATACGAAATTATGGCTTATCTGATCCAATTGCCCTTTATATATATAATAAGAACTAGCTGCTGCCCGTGACTTCACTCAGGTGGGGTTATGCCCATGCGGCATGGTTCCAAGAATACTAGCTGCATTTCCGCGTTGAATAGCAATCGCAATTTTCTTAGAGATATGAACCAGCCCTCTTGTCACCGGCGGCGTTCTAGATGTTCAAATATGTCGATATAGTTCAATATGGTTATTACAACGAAAATCATAGTAGAAATAGGCAACGTGTACACAGTACAATAAGGACCTTAAGCCGACAACACACGCAGAAATAATTCATCGAACGAAAGCATTAATCAAAGACTGAGCGACGAAATATTTCATCCACATTTTGAACCTTATCCCCTTGTAATAGAGCAGTTGTGACAAGATTGCAGATGTAACATTGCAAATTCAAATTGCCGCCTATAGCACGGTGATTGGTCAGCGCGTGGCTGCGTTATAAATAGTGCGGTTGTTACCACGACGGTGTTGTGTGGACTATGTTTTAAAATTTTGGAAAAAATCCAAAAAATGTTTTAAAATTCCACCTGATCCCTTTTAAGATAACCTGCATCGAAAAAATATTCTAAATGTCAGTTGAGAGTGAAGCTTAATTTCTTAGTTTTTATGCAATGAAATAACTTTCATTAAGCAAAAGAGCAATAGACAAAAGAGACTACGACTAAACGACCTACAGACGTAGAAGACCACGACCAAACGATCAGTAGACAAAAATGTATTTTTTGTCTATAATACCCGTAGATTGAGTGAATGGGTAAAGGTAAAGGTTTTTTTCTAACATAGATGGCGTTTTATACAATGCTATTATAATAAACGAGATTTGAAAGTCAATATTACAAATTTTTGTCTTTAAACTTCTTCACGCTCTTTTTTACCCTTTTAGCCTGAAATTTCCTTGGCGTGAAAAGCCACGGAAAATCCTTTCTAAGCGCTTTTTTCGATATCGTAAATAAAAAATATAAAGAAAAACATATTTTTATTACGAACTTTAAAAATAATAATTTATACGTAATAAATTTCATCCCCAATTTCAACACCTGAAAGTTTTATATTAGAGCCGAAAAGTAACTTATTTTATAGTAATCTTTTTCTCAATTTATCAATTCATCAAAGTGGCTCCACTTTTGAATTTATATTATTAGTAGAATACGTTACAATTTCATCCATTTTCCAAAGCAATCCAAAAGAAGTATCATTTCAAAAATGCTTAAAAATACTCAAAAAGACTCAAAAGGCATATCCACACAGATCCAACGCAAACCCTTAAATATGCAGAAGGCCGCACGCCATTGCACGAGCAAGGGTGACGGCGCGGGTGTCACCCTGCTACGGATATGTCGATTCACCTTTATCAATATTAAGTCCAACACCGTACTACTGTAGAACATAGTTACGTACTATCGTAGAAATTTGTATTTTCTTTTAACGATCCGATTGCAGTGCGATGATGTCTTAAAGCACGGCACACGATCTAGTTGTAATTTTTAACAGAATTCTAAATATTTAATTTGTTAAAGGAAATGTTCAATTCAATCGTTGCTCTTCTATTTTTTTATTAAAAAACTTCGTAAGTTATTTGTTCGTAAGTTACAACAGATTTGGAAAACTTTTTTTGGGAAATTTGGATGTACTTGTCATGTTTCTCAGAACTGTGTCATTTAATATCCGATTTGGAACAACATCCTATATAACCGTCCATTTGCGTTTCAGTAGCGGTCTGATGTGCAGAGGGTTCTGGGTTCGATACCTGGCGAAGCAGTTTTGTAAATGATGAATTAAGTTTTTTTGTCTAGGTCTGCGTGTTTATATATTCGTATGAAATAAATACTTTCGAAAAACCTAGTCTGACGCTGCAACTGTTACACAATGTAAAAATACTAGAAAAGTGAAACCTTCGTGGACGAAGACGCTGCTAGCAGCCGGTATTTAACATCACTGCCAGAGCAACTGTCACAAAATTTAGTATTATTAGAAAATTGAAGCTTGCGTGGACAAAGACGCTGGCAGCAGCTAGTATTTTTTTATGTGAAAAAACAATCAGCAAAGGAAAAAACAGCTTTTTTAGGAAACGAGAATGCAAAGTACCTGATGTTAAGTAGTCGCAGCCCATAGACACCACGTACAACCACAAACACCACCAAAATCATATCTGAGCTCGAACTTAGATACGTTGGTACTTCTGAGGACTAAGATGGTTACCTCGCTTCAAAGTGTAGCCGGCAACCGCACCTCTCCAACTGTAACACAAATGCTTTACGGCGGATTATGAGAGTGACGGTGGTGCCTCCCCGGTCGTTCTCCCAACTTGAAATATGACTGCTAGCTTTGCCGATGCAGTACTCCGATGAGTATTACATCGATTGTATTTATCGATATGTAACTCCAAACCTCGTCACGTGGTCTTCGAAGGTCTACTTCTAATTTCCTTCCAACATCCAGGATGCTTATCAAACGTCGACCAAAGGTGGACGTTTATCATACGATTATCCAACGTTTGTCGGGTGGACAGTCAACGGATTTATAGCACGATAAATCACCGTTTCAATATTAGACGGGGCTCGGTACTGCGACAGTTAGATGCCTCAGATAATTTAGGGGCCACGTGACGGGTACGTGACGGATACGAGACGGAATGTTTGGAGGGTATAATTGGAACTAATTTTGAGTCTCAAGAAGAGTATAGATAGTCGGGAATGTAAAACTTGCCCATCATTTCTAACAGGAATCAATTTTTTCATATGAGGAAAGTAGTAAATGAGCATGCAGGCTGATGTTCAGTAGTCGCTGCAGTCCATGGACATCCACATGCAATTTCAGACAGATCCGAAGTCCTATTTGAAGTCGCACATAGATGCGCTGCTACTCCTAAAGACTAAAATGAGCGCCTATCTTTAAGTATAGCCGGTAACCACATTTCGTGAACCCAAATACAAGAGATTCACAGTGGTTTATGAAGGTGGCGGTGGTACCTCCCTGATGGATGTATAGTTTTAGAATAAAGGTGATATTCTCGATTTGCAATGATATGTACAATTATATACTAATATGGTCACGGAATACATTTTAATATGTAACACGTACTCACGGTTAACGCTTTTTAATTGCCGATATTTCGACCCAGGCGGCGGTGGTACCTCCCCGGTTGCGTTCTCCTACCTGTTAAACATCTATACAACTTCAAACAGGACTGAAGTTCTATTTGAGGTCCTAGCAACTCCATCCTACGCCCGCTTCTCGCGATCTGCCCTCGCGTGGACTGGTCCTCAGTCCCGGAAACGTCCCGTCCATCACGGGCCAGTTAATGAACACGTGCAGATCACATTAGTGACGTCACAATGGACCAAGATTTACTGGTTCCGCAGGTTGCTAATTAGTATAGTAATAACATGCCTTGTTATCTCCGTGGACTGGATAACTAAGCGTTGCACGCGGTTTTCGTTGTCGAAGCTTTTCATGAGAAGATATATTTTCAGGTTGGATAACTATAGTTCGAACGGGGAGGTACCACTGCTGCTGTTCATAATCCGCTGTAAAGCATTACGTCATTCGATTTGAGAGGTGCAGTTGCCGACTACACTTTGAAGTGAGGCGACCGTCTTAGTCATCAGAAGTAGCAACGTAACTACGTTCGAGCTCAGATAAGATTTCTGTCGTGTTTGTGCTGGTATGTGGATGTCTATGGGCTGTGACTACTTAACATCAGGTGGTTTGCATGCTTGATACTCTTCCCACATAAAAAAACTTTCTATTCCCCACGGTTTTACCTGTACTGATAATAATGTTACAGTACATTCTAAGCTAATTTATAAGATAATATATATAAGTTAATTTAAATAATCTAATTTATAATATAAGAAGAAAAAATACAAATATACATTTTCTATCTTATTCTAAAGATTATGAGGACTAATCTTCAAGGTTATCGCCATTGGTAAGTGATACAGCAACCACACCTCTCTACTGAAATGCAAGTTTCGCGCTAGGCTATGCCGGTGGTACCTCCCCGGTCGAATCGCATAGGCTCCATAAACCACCTTGTTAACAAATATTTCGCAAACAAATCCGCGGATTATCAGTAGTATTTGAAGTCAATAGTGCTTTTTCTGACAAAATGAAGATTAATTAAGTTTAGAATTGCCTCTCTTCAATCCGCAAGTTATAGTTCCATTTAAAGACACTGAAGACGTGTCTCGTTAATATAATATCTATGTCACCCTATATTTACCACATTTGCTACAGAAGTATGCTTAATGCTCATTCGACAAATATATGTGCAGTATTTTGTGCAGAAACTCAAGATATTTTCCTCATTTTAATTTTGAGTTATTTTTAAACTTGTAAGAACATATTAATTACATGTTTTTTTTAATAGTTGGAACTTTTTTTATTAGTTCGAACTTTTAATAGGTTTGTATTAAAGTTGACAATCGTCGAAATTTTAATGTAAATGATATTTTTATGTATTTTTTTAACTTTTCATAACTAGTTATAATAGTAATATAAACGAAAATTATTCAAATAAAGTTATTAAGATATGTCTAGCCGCAAGATAAATTTATAAAAATATATAAACATAAACGATCGTCATATTAAACTATGCCTTTTTATAATGCATTTTGAAAATGCAACATTTATTTTTATATTTAGTCATATGTATACAATAGCCTTTATATGTATCAGCTTAATTTTACATGACATATATTTACTGGAACACTATTTAAGGTAATTATTAAAACATTTTATTTATAATGTTTTATTAAATTTCCTTTTCATATAACACTAATTAAAATTTACATCAAACTGTCTTTTATTTCATTTATATATGAATTGATAATTGATTGATGAAAAAGAAAAGTGTTCTAGTTTTCGTAATGAGAACATCAATATTATTGTCAAAACAAATCTAAAACTCTAATTATAACATTCCATCAACATTTCATTCTTGTGTCCTTAAAACCTCACACATATGCCAATACCCCACACGAGCGATATTTTCGTAAGTCGTCAAAGCTCGACAATCGCACCCCGATCAGTCGCACGTACCAACACAGCCTGAAAGTCGATCCTAAACCGAAGAGCACATACGCATAGACGCGACACGAAATTGTTTCAGTTATCGCACCCACTTACGCTAGTTTTAATTAGCTATAACGTTTTGTGCCAGTCGAAAATTAATCAAATCATTCACGGAGGGGGGCGTTTGACTTTGGATGGCGGTATGCAACATGAGATCAGTCGAGGTACCACATTTAGACAGGGGTGGTGTGTATGTGCGTGTATGAAAGAGAGAGTGTTGCCTGTTACAGAATATTTATTTATTTCTTTTTTTCTTTATATGGTAATAATATAAATATAAATCCGGTATAACTTTGTTTCTAATAAATGCATAACGAATACTCACATATCATTACCTCTAGATTCCGTAAAATAAATAAATTATTACACTATATTGTAATAGAATTAACCAATGGTATAAAAAGTTAAGATGAACCTTTCTTTAATAAATTTACACAATTTGTATTAGGTGTCTTACACACCTAATATAAATTGTGTAAATTTATTAGTTTTTAGGTTAGATTTAGTAGGCAAAGGTATTTATATAGTATTTTTAAACAATTTATAGGTTGTTTTCAAACTTATATTACAAAGCAGTCACAAGTTAACATTGGGCATAGCAGTGTTAGTACTTATAAAGAATTTCTAAGCAATTTATAGCTGATTTTCAAGCTTACATTTGCAAATCCGCGTGTTAACATTGGGCAAAGCATTTTTAGAACGTACATAGAATTTTTAAGAAATTTATTCCTGGGTTTCAAGCTCATATTACCTGCAAAACTGTATGTTGACATTGGGCAAAGTGTTGTAAGTACTTATAGTATTTTTAAACAATTTATAAGTAAGGCTGATTATTAACCGTAGTAGCTAAATAAACTTTCAAATACAAATCGTGATTAATAAAATTTTGGTAAACATGATGACATATTGCATAATGCCGACATGTACATACGGGAGAGAACTTCGCGGGGAAGCAATTTTGGAGTGACACCTGTTTATTATCTGTGATGGAAGAGTTGCATGTATTGTTAGAATACACGAGATGTCGAAACTCTATTTCGATGTCAAGCTGTTTCTATTTCTATTATTATGTATAACTGAAATATTGTTTCTTTGCGTGTTTCCATAACGGAAGAACTAATAATGTCTCTCAAAATTTAAAAAATATTTTTTCTTATAGCAATTATTAAAAAGATTATTAGTGGTCCAATAAGCGTAGTAGTCTTACGATATTTGACGTCTTTGTAACCTTATTCTAGAAATAAAATTGATGGATTAATTGATTGATTGATTGATCGATCGATGGATTGATCGATCGATTGAATGATTGATTGAAATTGCAAATGTAACATGGAATATCTTAACACTACTTATCATAAAAGCCTAACTAAAACAATCTAAAGGGAGTCCATGTTCATGTGACATGGCGCTAAGTACACTAGCCATATTCTCACGCTAATGGCAGTTCTATGCGCGAGGTGATCTCAGTCCTCAGTAGCAACGCATCTGTGCACGACATCAGACATGACTTTTTAGTTTTGTTCTTGTTTGACGTTGGAGGTAGATGTCCGTGGGCTACAGAGACCACTTAACATCAAGTGGACTGCACGCTCGTTTCATACTTTTACAACATACTAAAAAAAAGTAATAATTAAGTTATTGTCTCTAAATATTATAAAACAAAGTCCTCCGTCGCGTCTGTCTGTCTTTCCGTTCATGAAAAACTGAAAAATACTGGACGGATTTTCTCAGTCTTCAACAACAGGTAGAGTGATGCCTGAGGAAAATTTTGGTGCATAGTAAGTTAAGTTTTTTGTAAATTGGGCAAGAAATTAAATATTTAAATTCACTATAGTAATTCAATTGTCGTTGGAAATAGATGTTTCTAATTGTTAATTTTCGCAACTAAGTAATGACTGGATGCATGTATGAAAGAAAAATAATGTAAGTAAATATAAACTCTATTGCCCGAGCGAAGCTGTCGGTCACTAGTGATATAAAATCGAGAACCCCGAGCATGCGCTGGAATACCCCCCTGGAATCGTCATGTGAGAGGCCGAAACCTGCACCACTAGCCTATTTAGAGTAGGATTTTTTTTACAACACAGAAGTAGCAAACGAACAATCCACTTGGTGGTAAGTGGTCACATGCCGAAGGACATCTGTAACTAACTCCATAAAGAGTCCCAATTGAAGTCAATCATAGACCCGTTGCTACTCCCGAGGACTAAAGTCACTTCATTTGTAAGAGAGCTGGTAACTACAACCTTTAACCAAAATGCACGTAACCTACACATTACAAATGGGTTGCGGTGGTACCTCCCCGGTCGAACCGTATAATTTCTACTTTGTGAACAAGGAGTATTTTATACGCTTTCTACACTCATGATATATGAAATAAATAATAAAAAAATGAGCAAATATTAAGTATCCATACCATAGGTTCCATAAACTCATAAAAAAACAGACACAAATACTCGAAAACGAAATTCATTCTAATATCTGCTTGACTGGGAATCGAACCCGAAACCAGTCCGTCAGTCCACCGGTGTTTAATACATAAAAAGACAGACACAAACACCCAGTACCGAAATTCATTCGAATATCTTAGCTGGGAATCGAACCCGGAACTTTCAGACCATGGGTACCGCTAGCATAGAGTCGTCATTTCAATTCAAACGTAAACACACTATCAAAGAATAGATGAACTAACAACACCCATTGCTATGGAAACTAGACAAAAACTTGTCGTAAATACGGAACGCACTGCAGAACACCTACAAGTGCAGTACTTAATAACAACTTAGCGCCCCCTCCCCCTCCCCCGCGCGCCCCCACTAGCGCCCCCCCTGTCGTCTGTCAAACATATGACAAGCGCAGATTTCGCTTTGTACTTGTCAAAAATATAGCAAACAAAAGATACGGCGTACGAATAAATGAAGTGAGCTGATGTATTTCGCTGTGTTAGTGATGTGAGGTTGTCGATTAGTTTTAATTACCTATTTAATTGTTTAATCGTGTTATGAAGTATTCGTTACGGATTATTCGAGAATGGACGGGGACGATGCGTGCTTACCTTTTCCGTTTAGTATAAATACAGAAAATAAGCACATTTCTTATGGTGGCACTTTCACTAGTTGGAGAGACAGCATATAGAAAACGAAAGAGGAAGAAATAGTAAGCGTTAATAGCCTAAAGTTTAACATTCTGATCTCTTAAACGGTAGTTAAGGGTTCGTGTCCCTAGCCTAAACTTTGATTTTTCAAAATTATGTGCATTTAGTCTTAATTAAATTTTCGTTGTTAATTAATTGCTTTAACGAAAGAAAATATCATGAGGAAGGTTGTATACCTCGGAGCTTTCTATATATCATAGAGTTTGGCAGCCTACCCGCCTGCTGGATAATTTTAACCATTGGCCTTCAACAAGGTTTAACGGCAATCTCTATAGAAAACAAATAGAACCTATTCCTAAATGTGTGATAGGCCGGGAATGACCGCCATCCACATAATACGCCGTAAAACAACTTTTCTATCCCGTTTGGAGAGATCCCGGTTAAACTTCAAAGCAAGGCAACCATCTATGCCTTCACGAGTAGCAATTCATCTACATACGACCTGAAATCCTATTTGTTTGAGCTCGAACGAAGATACATTGCTACTCCTGAAGACTAAGATGGCCGCCTCGTTTTAAAGTGTAGCCTATACGAAACACAAGTAATGCTCTACGGAGGATTATGAGGGCAGCGGAGGTTCCTCCCCGATTGAACTATAGTTCTCTTACCTTCAATGAATGTTTCAAGTTATGGATGGCCATTGACTGCAGCGACCACTTAACATCGGGGAGTCTGCGTGCTGGTTGATACTTTGATCACATACAAAATATATTCAGGTGGAGTCGAGACTTCGAGAGTATAACTAGTAATCTAATAAAGTTATATCGATAAGTTAGCTGGCCATCCCTACACCGTATGTAGCAGACAAGTACGGTATCGCACACTCGCGGGAAGTACGCAAAGAAGTCGCGCCAGACCGAGCGGTCTTGGTACTAGCCGCGAGGCATCCCGACATTTGACTGATGGCTGAAAAGTTTGTGATTAAAACCGGATTGGAAGGATCGGAACGGGCACCCGAGAGTTCATTTAACAACTAATGCGACTTATTTTTGAAACAAATAATACCTTTGGTGTTGTTGTTGTTACATGAATGTGCTATTTGTAACGAATGTGAGATATTTGTGACTCTAATGTGACTTTTTCTAGTAAATGCTATCATGTTGTGACACTGATGTAACTTTTTGTAACACGATTGTGACCCTATGACGTGTAACGATTGTGACAAACGTAACTTTAAAGAATGCAGTAAAATAAAGGTGACAAATTTCAAAGCGCGATTTATATCTGCGATTGACTTCAGATCAGATCGGTTCCATTTTACAAGGAGTTCTGGTCTACAAAAAATACTTACAGATATTATATTAAAAGATATCCATGGTCTTCTCATAGTTGTAAACAGACTGCTATTATTTAATGTATGTAGCATGTCCTATTTAACAAGAAGTTCTGTTCTATAAGGAGTTGGTTACAAATGTATACAAGCTCATTTTTCTGTTACATAAATATTTGCGTCATCTCCTTAGTTTCTATACAGTTATAGGAATAATTTAAACCATAAATGTTATTACAGATTAAAACCCCCTACTAATAGTACCTACCATCTAAAATTAAATCCCAACTATCAATAGTAAAATAAAATAAAATCCTAACTACCCTCAGTACAATCCCAAACTAAATCCCATTTACCAATAGCACAATCCCAAACGAACACCAACTGCCAAGACGATCCAAGCGTCGTGCATATCGACAGTAGCTCCAACAATAATAGTTCCATATCCCATTTGAATATTAGAACATCCATCCGCTGAAGATTTCACTCGAGTGGGAGTAGGGGATGGGGGGATGGGGAACCCCCCACGCACACATACACAGCTCAATTATTAGCGTGTGTCGGGTGGATAGAAAACTGTCGTAGGTGGGAAACGGCTGAAACGTTTTTCTATTTTTATCCCATTTTTTGTCATCCTCCACTCTTGTTTTATGTTACATTTCTATCTGTACTACTGTTTAATAACAGAATATTATTTAACTATGTACCGGGTACTAATGAACGGTAAATGTCGATCGTTCGAAATCGAACGCGCTCGTTCGCAATGGACCGATCAAAATTTTGCGGACAGATGTTCTAATATTCACATGAGAAATGGAACTTTTATTGATGGAGTTACTATCTATCAGTTCTATTTGTACTCTATAATTTTAAAACAGAACATTATTTTTTACTATTTACCGGGTATTCACGATTAATGATTAATGACGATCGTTCGAAATCGAACACGATCGTTCGAAATGGAACGATCGAAATCTTCAGCGGATGGATGTTCTAATATTTAAATGGGCTATGGAAGTATTATTGCTGGAGCTTTTGTCCATCTGTTCTATTTGTCCTCTATTATTTAAAAACAGAACATATTTTTTACTGTGTACCAGGTACAAATAATTAATTATAGTTAATCGTGAGTACCCGGTACATAGCCACCCGGTACAAGCTCAGTATTTAATTGTGATAGAAAAATGAGAATGTAATTAAGAAAATAAATAAATTTAACTATCCAAATCATAGCATATCATTTGCTCCTATTTCAAAGTAAAAAGATACCTTCTTAACTATGAAGAAGGAATGCGTCTGACCGACTTCAAATGGAAATTCATTATATATAGACTTGGTTACACTTGTTTATGGATATACGCATCATCTATCAAGTGGGTTGGGTGTAGAACTTAACGGTTTGACCGGGGAGGTACCACTGCGACACCTATTTCTATCGTGAAGCTTACTCGCGTTTCGGTTGAAAGATGTTGTTATTGCCTCACTTACAAATGAGGCGACCGTAGTTTTCAGAAGTAGCCACGCATCTGCGATCGAGTTCAAGTGGAATCTTCTTTATTAAGTTGGTTGCAGATGTGGTTAACACTTACAATAAAGGAATCGGTTAACAAATAACGAATAGCGGACCTCCTTGTTTGAGGCCGAATGACAATTTGTTTGTTGATTGCATTATATGACATCTGAGGAGGGCACATATTGATACCCTCATTTAAATTGACACCCAAGGTGGCCACATATTGATTCCGACATATAAAAAATTACAAAGAATAGACTTAACAAATTGCACCGTTATCTCGACCTATCTCACTTTGCCCAATCGCATCATATTGCTACAACACACACACACACAACGAATTAACGAAAGAGGGGGCATTGTTTCACTTATTGACTGGAGGCAAAATATTCAGCTTTGTTTTCATCATAATTGTTTGTTTAGCAATTTCTTTATCCTGTGAGGGTTGACATAACCATAGTAAACGCTGACAAGAGGCTAGTTCATATCTCACGCAGAAAATGTGATCGCTATTCAGCGCGGGAATGTAGTCAGCGTTCTTGACACCTCGCCACATGGGCGCTTTAGATTGTTAAGTGTTTTTTTTTAATGTGAGAGGAGTGGCAAACGTGCATGCAAACCACCTGATGTTAAGTAGTCACAGCCCATAGACATCCATGTACACTTCAAATAAGACTGAAATCCTATCTGAGCTCAAACGTAGATGCGTTGCTACACCGGAGGACTAAGATGGTCGCCTCGTTTCACAGTGTAGCCGGCAACCGGACTTCTCCGACCGAAACAAAAGTTATGCTTTACAGCGGATTATGACTGCGACGATGGTACTTCCCCGGTCGAACTGTACTTCCCCCACCTTTTGAACTATTATAATTACTTTTAAAGTATTCCATTATATTGCAAGGTGTATTGTGTGGTTTGATTAGGGAGGTACCATCGTCACACCCGATTTACGATGAAGAATAATAGGTGTGGTCGTAGGGCTATAAAAAGGATCTCAACCTTCAAAAGGGCTTCTTGTTCTTGAAACAGATGTCCATGGGTTGCAGCGACCACTTAACAGCGGATTGAACACCGATTGTCTGCACTTATAAGGAAGAAGAGCAATTTAATTCTTAGGAGTAGCAACGCATGCATGACGTCGTACTTTAGTCCAATTTGAGTTTAGATGTAGGTCCATAGGCTGTTTAGACCATTTAACGTTAGGTAGCCGGCACGCTTATTAGATGCTCTAGTAACATAAAAAGCCTTCATAAGGTAATCCGCCGTAAAGCGTTACTTGTGCTTAGGTTGGAGAGGTGCGGTTGCCGGCTACACTTTGAAGCGAGGCGACCATCTTAGTCCTCAGGAGTAGCAACGCATCTTTGTTCGAGCTCAGGATTTCATTCATGTTTGTGATTGTACATGGATGTGTATGGGGCGCGACTACTTATCATCAGGTGGCTTGCACGCTCGTTTACTACTCTTCTTACATAAAAAATAAAAAAATCGTGAAAAGGTGAATGCTCGACATTACTCAGCAAAATACGCTTTTTGAAAATTGGGAGGGATATATTACTATATCGGGGGGGGTTCTCAAAGTGCCACTAAATCACTAAAAAATATGCGAATGAATACAAATGGCATCTGATATCGCGCATTCGACTGAAATATGTTTACAATAATATTCACACAGCCCACTTAGGGGATGAAAGGGGATGAAATATGCCATACTTAAATCCAGAAGGAGTTTAATAGGATTGGTTTGGTTTTCTTTGTTGTTTTGAAAACGAGTTCTGTTTTAGGGATATTTTCATTTTTGTTTATGTTTTATACATAGATATATGATGGAAGTAGTAATCGAGAAGTCAGAAAAATAACACCAGAAGTATTCAAAAGTTGCTTCACGGTGTGTTATAATGGTGGCAATAATTACCCGGATAACATATACACGGGAACACGAGGCCCTAGCTCCTTGGGCTGGAGGCATGTAAGTTGTAGTAAAGTAGGATTACCATTTTTGCAGCATCTTTAGCTCCGCGGGCAGCAGCCTTTGTCAATGTGGGACCACTCACATCGAAATCTTGGAATCGCTATGACAAAACGGTTCGAGTTACATTTTTTAACAAATAATAAAATGTCAAAGTTCCCACTCTTACCAATGATCCCCTGCTGAACGGCAAACGACATCACCAGAGAAACTCCCTTGAAAATTACTCGGGTACAGAAGGATACCTCAGGGACTTAGCTCCTTAATTCACAGATCATCAACCCATTAGGACGTCTACTTTTGAACACGCATGATATCAGAACACTCTTTTTAGTCGCCTCTTACGGAAGTGGATACCATAGCGCTATGTCGGTCACGAGCTACAAGATAAGCAGTACCTATGTACACTAAGTCTCGAGAAATAAATGAGTCTAAAACATAATAAAAAATTATCAATTCTCATGAGAAACAGAACAGTATTATACGATTTTTACTTGGATTTAACTGGTTGGAAATATCAGCAAAGAAAGGTGGTTAATCGTGAGTTCACTATACATAGTGAAATGTAACAAGCACAGTATTTTATAGTGTCTACTCTTTCCAAACCTAGAACTTTCCACTTATATACATAGCCCGGAAAGAGAAATACTCCATGAAACATTAGAACACTTGCAAAGGCTCTTGCGGCATCAAACGGGTGCCGTGACAAATGGAACGACTGAGCCATCGGGGGCGTTGCAATATCCTCTTCCTGTACTCGGATGTAGAGTACGCAGCGTTTAGAAGTGGTAGAGTTGAAAAGTGAGAATAAAGATACACGCACACACACAAGCACACTAATATACAATATTAAAAAAAGTGTTACTATCTACTATTTTGTTGCTATTTTTATGATGTAAAATGTAATTTTGTAAAACATTTTTATACCAGAAAACTTACAGCAGAAACAGGTCACTGAACTATTGTTGTTCGGGGAGGTACAACCGCCGTGGTCATAATCCAATAAAACAACTCCTGTGTTTTAGATCGTTCACTCGTTCACTACTCTCAATACCTCATCCTAAATTTATTAAAAGTGTTTCAAACTCATTGTCAAATACTTTCTCGCCGTGTCTATGAGTTCTTGCCTCAACGGAAGCACATTTCAACGCGACGGGGCGACTTCTCTACGAAAAATATATTTTATACCCAACATTTTATATTGACAACACATCCACCAAGTTTATGAGCGCCTTTATTACTTTTTATGGCGTTTGTCATATTTCCCGTAGCTCCGAATGGGGTTAGAATTTAAATTCGCCGATTTATATTATAATCGATGGTGTCTATGAGATTATGCTTAGGGCGGCGAGTTTCACTTTGGGAAGTGCCTTGGGAAAAGTTTAGGTGTGGTCTTTGAATGTTAATGTACGGTTGTTTATTGAAAGCTAGCTGTACCTCGGTTTCATTCGCATTATTGGTCGAAACGACACCCATAGCCTAAACCTCTATTCATTAGATTAACACTTTAATTTATCCATATTGGGAGTAAGTCTATTTTAACCGTTTTCAAAAAACGAGTTTCTTAATTCAGTGTTCTTGTGTGAAAAGAATAGCAAACGATAGCAAGCCATGTGCTATGTAGTCGCTATCGTCAATTGATATCATACAACCCCAAATAGAACTGAGAGCATGCAGGTCAACTGTTAAGAAGTCGCTGCAGTCCATCGACACATACAAGCTCAAACAAGACTGAAGTCCTATTTCGTATAGTCTCGAATGTACACAGATGCGTTGCTATTGAGGACTGGGATGTTCACCTCGTGAGGAGAATAGCAAGCAAGCAGCTAACCTGATGCTAGTAGTTGCAACGCATGAAGATTCACATATAGCTCCAAAAATTTCTCCTGAGGACTGGGATGGTCCATGTATCAATGGATTTTTAAGGTGGCGTTGGTACTGATCAAATAGTATTTCTGATATGAATCAAACTCTTATGCAGTAACAATGTTTGCGATACTCAAAATGAAACCAGGAACATAGAATTTAAATTAGAAATAAAATTGCGATTGCTAGCAAACGCGGGAATGCGGCTAGCGTTCTTAGCACCACCACATGGGTACCGACTCCCTTTAGATTCTTTAAACTTTTATTATAATTAATTGTAAGATTCTCATTATTGTAAGCCGGAACTGAAGTCAAATACATTTTTAAAACGAAGCCAAATTCTCCATTCGTCGTTTTCCCCGTACTGAGATGTTATCGCTCCAAAATTTTAAGCGCACAAGTAATAAAGAGATAAAGCAAGTATAAGTTTCTCGAGAATCCATAAAGACCATTTAAACAATTGAAAGAGTCATGCTTTTTGTGACTACAACTAATTTTGTTAAGGTTCTTGTATGCGGTTGCCGGCTACACTTTGAAGCTAGGTGATCTTAGTTCTCAGGAGTAGCAACGCATCTATGTTCGAGCTCAGATAGGATTTCGGTCGTGTTTGTGTTTGTACGTGGATGTCACTTAACATCAGGTGGTTTTCATGCTCGTTTTCTACTCTTCTCATATAAAAAAAAATGTTTAGTAACTTTAAGTAATATGAAATTAACTTAACGAGTAAATTTAAGTTAAAGAATAAAAATAAGACAGTGATAGAAAAAATCTATTAAGTGACCATTTTACTATGTAACGGGTATCCATGATCGAAGATTTTTAATTGCGGATATTTCAATCCAGTTCGAAAACAATGGTCTCGGCTTAACTTAAAGTTAATTAAACTTAGAGTTTAGTTAATGCCACTAGTTCAACATATTGGTAAGTAAATCGTGAGTACCCGTTACATAGTAAAGGGGTTAAAAAAAAAAAAAAGTTATCCATTTGCTTGAATGTTTTGTTACCGTATAACTCCGTCATTTAATTAACGTTTTCAAAAAATATTTTTTAATCTTCTTTTTTGTAATTCGTTATATTCCAATAAAATTTTAAGCAAAAATATTCCCTATAAAAGTGGAAAATAAAGGATATTTTTTGTGTTAATTTTAAGTTTGAATTAAATTTGTGTAATTTTATTTTAATTAGAAAACAGGTGATGAAATTTCCGTAAAAAACAATGTTTATTTGTAATAATTCCTTTTTTATTTGTGACTACATTTGAAAACATATGTTTAGTTTTACAAGTAATTTATTGTAAAACTAAACATTTTACGAGTAATGTTTAAAATTGGCTAACTCAGTGAGTATTTATATTAAAATTCCTTCGCCTTAAGCGTCAGGACATTAGCTGGTCATGAAACCAGTATCAAAAATCAAGATTGTACATAAAAGTGTATGCGTAATAGCCATTTGTTGCGGCTGTTTTGGAAAATTGTAATTTGTACTCGGAATAAAAATACTTCATAAAATATAATGGGTTCTGTAAACTTATAAGAATTCTCTTAAAACACTGACTATTACAAAAAAAAACCGAAATATCATAATGAAAATGACGACACATGTTCTTCATGTATTGTGTTTCGGTTGGGGAGGTGTGGTTGCCGGATACACACTTTTGGAGTCGATCATCTTAGTCCTCAAGAGTAGGAACGCATCCGCGTCTATCGTTAAATAGAACTTCTGTTCTATTTGAGATGACGTGGTTGTCCATAGGCTGCAGTGACCACTTAACATCAGGTGGCCTGCATGCTCATTTCTCACTCTTTCACAATAAAAATAAAAAAGACTCGATATAACAATGAATACCTTTAAACTGTATCAATACCATGCAACTGGTTCGAGATATCGGCAATTAAAAACCGTTAATCATGAGTACCCATTACGTAGTAAAATAACACTAATTGTTTGAAAATAATTTTGCAGTTTGGGCTAAAGGTTTCACTGCCAAATATTCCGAAATACGCAAACCCGATGTATCTAAGCTTAAAACAAGCTAGTTTTAAGATGATATTTATGCCACTCGGACGCCATGAAAAAAGGTTTCAAAGAATGTTTCGAAATACCCAAATAGATGTAAGGTTAAAATAAGCTTGTTAAAGATGGTAGTAACTCAAAATAATCCTCGCTCACAAATGTGCAATCTAACCAACCCAATTGCCATTAGCGGCATTTCCCAATCAAATTAGTGGTGAATTCCAATGAAACGAAAATGAAAATCTGAACATAGTTCAACGAAAATCGCATTACGGTTATATCCGACGGTTATAACCGAACCGAAATTGAGGACGTGAACAAACGATCTGCTATATTAACCGTGAAATGAACGGTTACATGCAACCGTGTGTTACACCGATGTGTAAGATTGTTGCCAACTTACAAGAACGATGACCCAATCGCAATTCTCTGGTCAGATATGAACCAGCTCTTTTGTCACCGACGGCATCAATTAAACGTAGGACTAATTTTTTTGAAAAATTATATTAATTATATTTAAATTAAGTTCTCATCGCGAGAGGCGGCACTAAATTGGAGCTTATCTCTCTAGATTGATGATGCACCGACAATTCGCTGAAATATTGAACTTTTTTCATCTGTGTATTATCTACAAATACACAGACGTACTGTCCACTCCCTATCTTGTAGTGGCGACGAAACACAGCACTTGTGTTCACCCGTAATCCATACAGATTTGTACGTATAACACAGGCGTGTACAAGCCGCAAGCGTGTTGCGCCTTAACTATTTCCATGCATTTTTTCATACATTACGAAAAAGTAAACTGTTGTTAAGTGGTCACTGCAGCCCATGGACAACCACGTCCAATCTCAAATAGAACAGAAGTTCTATTTAAGGATG
>DWON01002885.1:0-19379 GCA_018251015.1 Phocides pigmalion okeechobee
GCAGAGAATTGCGATTGCTATCCAGCGCGGGAATGCAGCTAGTGTTCTTGGAACCATTCCGCATGGGCACGGACTCCTTTTAGATTGTTTAGGTTAGGTTTTTATTGTAATTAGTTTTAAGATTTTCACCATTGTAAATATGAAAATAAAGAAGTTAATGTAAAATAACGTAATATGAAGGACAAAAAGTGTTAGGTTTGTACAAGGTACATAGTACAATACTCTATAAAGCAGAATATAATTAACATAACATAATACTCTGAAATAATAATACTTTTTATATGAACCTGAATGTGAATATTTATAGATATAAATAAGAAAAGCTTACAGATACATAAAACAATATTGTAGAAAGAAGGATATTTGGCCAAATGTTAACGTTTTGTATTCACTCCCGGCAGCAGAAAAACAAAGTAATTCCGATCTGGCTCACCGTCGGATACTCGGTAAGCACACATAACATTATGATGTGTACGAAAACACGGATGTTTATTTCATAACATGTTTATCCTCAGCTGCCCTCATATTCGTAAGATATACACACAGATAATAAGAAACTAGTTGTCATGTAAGATGTCCTACATAGCAAATAAATGAAGTTAAAAGCGACTGAAATGTATCCAAGAGGGCAAATACGAGACTGAAACATTATTTTAGAAGTAAGTAGTTCAATTTCTCAATACATATATCTCAATTTGTTATTTGAAATAAATCATTGACTGTCTCCTTTATTGATTATATTTATGCATTTCGAAAAATAATATGTTTTTATTCGGTATGTGATGAGAATCTTATCGATATCTGTCTTATCGCAAACACTTATTTGGTCTTTATTATTTGTTAATTGAATGGTAACTATAACGTTACGACTGTAAAATATATATTATATTTTTCTGTTGGCTGTTGGCTACTTACTACGGTTCAAAAAATACAGTTCTTTAAAGGTAAGGCGGACGATATGTGCATAATAATGAGTTTGCGTATATTATATTTCTAATTATTATTCAAATTCGTCTTGATGTGTGCCATCATAATACATCAACTTTAAAAAGTGCATTTCTACACCAATTATAATTTTAAAATAGAGAGTTGTTACAGATAGGCTTACTGATATAGAGACAAGTATGGAAATCGACGGAAACATAATTGAGATCGACAGGATTATTAATGTGTTTCCGTTGATCATTTAGTTACGAAACCCTCAAAAGCCGCTATATAACACATTAAAATCTCCCAACGAGCACTACTTGTAGTTTGATATGGCGCTCTAGCCGTATTGTATAGACACACACAAGGTGACATAGTAGACTGTATGCAAGCCAAATTTTAGTTCCGCGTTATGCAGTTCTTTCGGAAATCAATGGTAAAACGTTGCGCGTCGCCCGTCGCCACTTCGCCGCCCACTTGTCACACTTAATAGTATGAGTTTCACGATACCCTTGTAGGAACCGCTACTATAAATACTTAAGACTAAAAGTTCATTGTTATAATAGATACATGCTTTGGATGAATATACAAGCTATATCATTTACGCGATTAGATCACACAACGTTCAAAAAACACTTTTAGGCTAAAATATATTAAAATAGCAGCTTTTACTCGTTTTTCGTTATGATATACAGTAGAATTTGCTTATGTCGGAAAGCGCGAAAATTGTAAGAGTAGACGTTTTTAATTTCCGGCGGTCTCGGCGCTTCCGCTATGAAAAAGTGTTAATTGAATGTGTGTGCGCTGCGGAGATAGAAACGGATCTAAACTGACGTTATTTGTAAAACAAAACAAAGTGCAATGTAGCAATATGTCACGATTAAAAGTATATACTATATAGGTAGGCTGTTACCGCGCTAGCAAGGAAACACTAATGCGTCACCTGATAGAAACGAATGGCTATCACGATGCATGTGTTCCCTATTTTAAATATTTTATTTAAGTTACTTTGCTTTTTAGAGTTTTATAACTTGCTGACAACCCTTATGGTGCAGTGGAACTCTTAGTTCTAGCCTAACAAGTATGTATTCCGGGTTCGATTCCCGATGATGGAAACATCCTGCCCTAGTTTGTGAATTTCAATTTTATATTCACTTATCATCTAAAAGGGTATTATCATGCAACTAATGAGATATTTCAACGCAGCTTTGGGTGCACAGGTGTTTTTTAAGAATAAATAAGAATGAAATTTCAAAATAATGGATCCTGTCCGGGATAGGACGGCACAAAGATGTCAAGGAGCGCCGGGAATACGGGGCGAAAATAGTTTCCCTGAAAAATTAGCATTAAATATGAGACACTAGCGCAACTGTAGCTTTTAACCTTATTGTAGGAACACTTTCAACTTGTAATATTTTTGGTACTTTTACCATTTTGGTAAAAGATTATTTAATTACAAGAACGAATAAATCACGAATTATAACAAGTAATAGATAGTGGGCACCTTATTTGTACGCGATTAAAGTGTCTTAACAACCTTATTTAGATTATAATTTATTCATGAACACATCTACACATATAATAAAACTGTAGCTGACCGCTGTCTGTACATGGCAAATATATTTAAAAATCAAAATAGGGTGCCATTATACATGCAAGAGAACCCAAAACAATGTTTTTAAATTTTGATTGTATATCTGCATGTCTGTACATATGTATGTTTGTGCACGCTAATCACAGAAACGGCTTAACCTACTTGAATGCAGTTTTCAGGATTATATTGTGTTGGGCCTTACTGTTTTTTTTATTAAGATCAGTTAACAAATAAAGAAGTTATGTCGATTTAATTCAATCATGACCCACGAAGTCCTGGGCACAGCTAGTTATAAATAAGGTCTGACGTGAGTGTATGTGCGAACTTTTTATTTTCCCAAACAGCTTGATTGATTCTGATGATTTTTTCTGTATTTGTAAGGTCGTCAAGATTGTTCTCAGCTATTGTAAGTGATGCTAGTAGATGGCGATGGTGTAACTAAGTTTGTTTTTTAACTTTACAACCAATTTTTCTTTGAATTCCTTACCTAAAACGACACTATCGCAAATTTTCATCTTTTCAACACTTCAATTCTTTACTTCTTAATTTCTTATATTCTGAGTCAAGTATATGTCACGTAGAATAAACTTGAATTCACGAGGGCAACGAAAATAAACATAAAGCCCATATAATGCTTCACAATTGATACAACAGTAAAGTGGGAGTGTCGGCATCAGATTTATAGGGCGCCGCCGCGTGCGTATTTTAATAAAAAAAATCTCAAAGGTAATTCGCGCGACAAGTTATTACAGCGTTAGAAATATGCGAGTGTTATGCTTTCATAAATATGAGTAAGTGTACACTGACTCCATTTTAATCTGGAACAAGCTTGAGGATGTGTTACTTTTCTCTTGTTTCGGAGGGTTTGTCTTGTTACGGTTCTTATATTGTACTCGTTATAATTTTGTAGTATAGATGTATTTGTTGGAAATTTTAAAATATTTGTCATTTCCTAAGGGTATTCCTATTTATCAACAAGTCGTAATACATCTCCTTCGCAAAAAATGCATATCGCGAAAGCGACATATTATGACTTTTCATTTTGCTAAGGTGTAAATTTATGACTGAATTATACGAATAAAAAATATAATCCGATTTTCAAAACTTTGTCTGTATACAAAGTAAACTTCGAAAGAGCTTAACCAATTAATGTGCATATTCACGCCCACATAGGATTTAGATGATTTGATTATTATACGAAAAATATTTGGCGTTTCAAAGAAATCTGTCCAAGGAGCAGGAAGACAGGCCGTTATCAATATATTGTTTTTACTGAGTTGATTGAATTATGAATTGTTAATAATTGAATTAAGTTTACAAAATGATGATTAATGAATCTACTATTTTTCACTATGAAATTGTGTAACTTATCTAGACCTCGTATTGTATCTGCCATCAACGTGCCTACATACTACAACAAAGTAAACACAATTTAAATATTTAAATAGTTAGTAGTTGGTAACCTGCACCTTCATAGCATGAAATAGCATAACTTCCGGAAACTACTATATTTCGCCGTAATCTTGGGAACGCTGCATTCATATTTATGATTCAAATATTATTTTTGCCTACTTACTTACTTCACCGAGTTATATATATGTAACAGGAAATTTTAGAACTTGGGAATTAGATCCATTTCAGTTTCCTAGAACTAAATTTTAAGACCCTTTTCAATTTGTGACTTCAAAATGTTTAAGGACTTGAGGTAAAATAGAAATACCTTCAAGGCGTGTGGACGTTGTGACCAGAATATCGAAACAATCAATGTAGTTTGTAGAGGGCCCACAAATTGAGTCACAAAAACGTCTCTGGCACCGGATGCAACTCAGTCTCAGACGCTTTACGCTTACTTACTCTTATTTATAGTACAATTTCAACAAATTGTCAATGTTATCTTTTATCACCAACCCAATATTTTCCCACCGCTGGGAAGAGGTTTTCTTTTAGAATAAAAGCTAGGCATAGTCCACGACAGCTAAAAGCGGATGGGTAGACTTTACACGTCTTTCAGAACTTTACGTAGGACTTAACTAAGTTTTTACCATCAAAGTAATATTTAATTTCTAATACGCAGATAATTTTGAAAAAGTTATCTTGCGTCCCGTGGATTTGATAATTCACATTATGTAAAATACGATTTGTTAATTAATCCATGTCATAAACTGGTTATTCTTTTCATAAAAAAATTAAAAAAGAAATTGCTCAACGGTTCCCATTGAATTACTGATATTGACAATCGGTATAGTTTGCTTAAGGGCGATAAATTGAATTGTAAAGGTTTAATCGACACCTCTCTACGCTGTATCCCTTCCGGATTTCAATGAATCTTTAAAACCAACAAAAAGTTTATTTTAACTCTAACACTTATCATTAATTATTACTATCACGTTCACTATTTGAAAAACAGTTCTAATAGACTAGGTTAAAACAAAAGAAAATAACAAGACTCGATGGTAATGGACGGAAAGTTGAAAGAGTGCATTTTTAGTAGTAGGTATTCCTGTCAAAAATAATGAAGTAAGTGCTTAACAGAAACTCTTGTAAAACGATAAGAGCGCAGCGATTGAAACCGGAATACTGAAACAATCCATACATTTTGTCGAGGGCCGGCAAATTGAGTCGCAGAGGCGAACCGGACGCGCTATCGGCACTGGCTGGCTGGCTTAATCGCTTTTCGAGTTTTAATTGTATTATGCATATTTTCATACCCTTTTCATATTGATCATACTTTTAGCAATAAATTTTACATTTTATATACAGAAAGTGACAAAATAATAAAGAAAGTGAGGTTATTGATTCGATAAATGTTAAGTACAATTTTAATGTCTGTTTTTGACCATATAATTGTCCACTTTTAAATGCATGTATACTTTTTACTCAATTGTTACGCCTACAAGGAGGATGATGACCTGTGTATGTGTACAAATATTATAAGTATGTATTTATCATGTTTATGATGCCACGTCACTACTAAACAGAAAAATTCATGTGATAAGTTATACGTCGCTAGATTCCACTTGATGAGGAGTCTCACATCACATTACATTAATAAATAAAAATCGGTATCAAAATTAAGAAATAAAAAATGTATTCTTAAGAGATTACAAGAAATACTTATATTTATAAAATATTTTTACAATAAGAAATTATACATTTATAGCCAAATTAAACTGAAAATTGTGTTTTTTTATTAAATTATTAGTGTAAAGGTTATTCTTTTGGTATTGCCATAAACGTAACATTTTTTTCTATAGCCAATTATAAATTAAAATTTATTGACAGTTAATAATTGGGATTAGTCAAATAAACTCATATATTTCGTCGATAATTATGATTTCCTTATAAATTATACTAAAAAGTGGCTTACCTACTTCGGTGAGTATATGTTCTGATACTTTGACGTATAATATCCATAATATCTTTACGAAATATAAAGAACTTTTAGAACTATATTCCTAATAATGCGATATTCGCATGTTAAGAGGTTGTTAGCATTTACAGTAATAGTTAATGAGGGTTAAAACTAGCGATTTCTGAGGAAATATTTAGAGGAGCATCATTTCCTTAGGGCGCCCGTATCTAAATACTGTCATAAATATTTACAATGTTTTTAATACCCGTTACATTTTCCACTCTCTTTATACTTTAAAATAATTAAATATTGCTAAGGTAACAATTTACTAAATATTGTACAAGAATAAGTAATCCAGTTTTTTTGTTTTTTTAAAAGACATATCTATCTTAGTAATGTGTTCTATCTTCAACGTCATTAATATTAACATTACCTTTTTAAAAATTAATTAAGCTGTAGGAGATTATGTCCTAACCGAATCTAGTCTTATGTTACGATAGCGACCAATTTAGTCCTTAAGAGTAGTAACAAATAAAGGTATATTTGTGTTAAAGCATTATTTGTGTTTCAGTTGGAGAGGTGTGGTTGCCGCTACAATTTGAAGCGAGGCGACCATCTTAGTTCTCAGGTGTAGCAACTTAACTACGTTTGAGCTCAGATAGGATTTCAGTCGAGTTTGTGGTTGTACGTGGATGTCTATGGGCTGCGACTACTTAAAATCAAGTGGTTTGCGCGTTGGCTACTCTTCTCACATAAAATATATGACTACATACAACATCAGATAGGACTACAGTCCTATTTGACTTTAGATGTGGATATCCATAGGTTGCAGCGGCCACTTAATATTAGATGGCTTGCTTGATCGCTTGTTAATCTTTTCAAAAAGTTCATATTGCACTTTGCAACCTACATTATACTCAACCTATATTATATTGTGCCAGTGTTTTCATAGACTTACCCATATGACAAATGATTTACTATTAGTAGTGTATTGAGTTACTTGTTCACGTGTTTTGCAGTAAAAAGAAGTATGTAAGGCCACTTACATTTTCACATTTGTAGAGCCCTTGTATCTTTTTTAAAATGTATTTTCACCGTAACGAGGACATCCTAATACGCCTAATCGATCTCCGTATTAGAGATAAACGAGGTGGGCAAACGACGTTTAAAAATGTATCGGTAATGATGTATTTGCGGCTTGTCATTACAATCTTGAACTGATACTGTTTTTATGTAGAGTACGGGTCTTCTTTCAGTGGTTGAAGCGATACACCTATTGCCACGCTGGGCAAGTGTATATCAGCAGATTACACACAGTTTTGAAAACTTTATCGATATACTAAAACTATGTGTCGTATATAGTCGTCATTGGATCTTATCGATCAGTGATAAATTTAAATATAGCGCCAAGTCTATTTTAAACAATGTAGGGTGAGATAATGCAATTTACTATGATTTCCTCGAGAACTCTGTCATCGAATAGAGACGACATACATATATCATACATTAATAATATAGGTACATATGATAATTATCCAACTAACTAAAACTAGTTTTTGCATTCAGCTGTTCTCACGCGAAGTTGATATAACATTGATACAAAATTTTAACCCGCATTTTATGCAATAGGAGTGGAATGAAATGTAAATGAAACTTCTGTATAAAACTGGAGGGATCGCACCTCTTTTCCGTAGCAGTAGGAAACATGACTGCTGTTTTCTGGTTTGATGGAACTAATGAAGAAATATATGTATAAGACTTTTCAACTTCATTCCCAGACGAAGAATTGCATCAGTATGTTCCTCGGGTGAAACTTTATCCTATTTGGGTTAATCACGGATGTCAGTGAGTAGCAGTAATTACTTACAATCAGGTGGAGTGTACGGTTGTTTGCTAATTCTGCGCTATTAATAAAACTTTTGAAACTTTAAAAATAGAAAGGTTGATTTGGGCTGCGTTGTACATATTGTATTTTTCGGTCTGTTTTCCACTAATTGACACTGACAAAGGGAGATAGGTAAAGATAGATGGAGATCCGTAGAACAAAATAAAGGCTATTTCCCTTGTAAATCAGAAAAAATAAGCTCTAAAACACCTAAGCTTCGACAATATTTAGATAAAATGTGTTACAGTAACTGTTGTATTCTTAAACTTAATGTTAAATTACAGCGCAATACAGCTGTCAGGATTATTTATATAGGTTTTAATTCGTTTGAATTGTGTCTTTTTGTTGTGGCTATAATGTATGCATACCTTCAGCTTTCTAATTTTAAGGTACTATAAACAAGTTACGACCGGCATCAAGGGGTTACGACTTGCGTAACCTTAATGACAGCAGCACCCGAAAATAAAGCGGGTTTATTACACACGCATGCTTTTATGCGATTCCATCATTTATTTAAATATTTGATATTCGATCCGCGTACTGCACGCTCATCCCCGGCGAGTGTATTTGCCTCAGCAGCTATAAGTGTCTGGCTGCTCTAATTTTATTGCACAAAGAACGTCTGTTTCGAAACTTCAGATAGAGCTCAAGTTTATACAATTTCGACTAAAATTTCAGTTTATTGTAGAAAGTTGCAAATGACATCATAACTTTCATCTCCTGAAATGATTATAATAACCTTGTCTCCTGGTAATTTTGTACTTTGCGTGGAAGATTTCTTTGAAGACAATCTGGAAAATGTAATGTGATTAGTTAGATTGTAATAAGTCAGCGAGATTTAATTGTCGCCAGCTGGCAGGCGCAGGGCAGCACAAGTCGTCCTGCAGGGATTTATTGCCGCAATTATACGTGCTCTGCCGCAGCCACACCTGAACACCTTTCTCTAACAGGATTACGCTCCACTAACGAACAACTTTCGGGACGTAATATGATTTAATCTTCTATGCACTAAGTAAAGATACTGTTTGGGTCCCGCTCGACCCATTTCTGATGAATTAGGTCGTGTCTCACTCTCACAAGAGACTACTCACGTTAATAAATTATATTTTCTTGACATAACATGTATAAGTAGTGACATGTATAAGTACATAGTACTCATGTGCCTAATGGGAAACCTGAGGTTAAATTATTAAAGAGGACATATTTACCAACTTCACAGAAAAAAGAAAAATATTGAAAAAGACCGAGTTGCGTACAGCCAAATCGTTATTGCCATTATAATAATAATGAATTCATTCTTACAATACAATGCGCTTCTTATTGTTGAATTCCCAAAAAAGACGAAGTTAGTGCCAAGATATAATCTGTTATGGTGACATTATCTGAACAGGATGCCCTCTGCCAACAGAATCCGGCCAAAACTTAAGACATTGTCGTTCTACTTTTAACTACTTGTCTTTATATTCCAATTTGAAGTTGAATATTATATGCAAATGTTGGATCAAATTCTGCATACAGAAATTTCACGTATTTATTTCATCGCTTTTTTATACTTGCTTAAATATCATGGGTGTGAAAAATAAAAAAATATTTTTTTCCACTATTTATTATTGGTATGAAATTCTTATTTCAACATAAACTAAGGTATACACATATTTATATTCTGAAAATAAGTGGAAGAAAATATTATCATCACTTCGCAATTGTTATTAATCACAGCATAAAATGTATATGATATTGAAAAAGAAATACATAAAAATCTCTACTGATGTTTTATTTACGTTGTTTTATTGGACGTTGTTCTTTGCTTATTGTGCACTGCTGGGCGTGGGACTCTCCATAACGAGAGATGCCTGGACTGTTCTCCACCATGCTACTTTAAATTTGTATCCAAAATATATGCTGACAGTAATAACACATTTTTTTTTTCTCCGCGCCCACTTAAAAACAAAATAAAATGATTAAACCTAGTACTAGCAAATATCTTTCATTACTTAAAAAACTTACAATGTACTTTAATAAAAGCCTCTTCGTTTTGAAAGTGCTTCAACAACGACAACCAACCCGTATTTCTAATTTGATATTGAGATTTTAATGAAATTAAGAAATCTGAAACTGGTAGAAAGTAGGCAAAAGGTCCCTCATTTAATTTCGATTAAAACATTTTCATTATTTCTATCGTTTCAATGTTTTATAATTATTATAGGATAAGACGTTTTAAAATTACGAACCCATAATAATTTGTTAGAGATATTTGCTGTTTCTTGTCAGCATTAATTATTTGTAGTAGCAAACGAGCATGCAAACCACTGGATGTTAAGTAGTCGGAGCCGACAAACATACGTACAACCACAAACACGACCAAAATCCTATCTGAGCTGGAACGTAGATACGTTGCTACTCCTGAGGACTAAGATGGTCGCGTTGCTACAGTATAGCCGGCAATCGCGCCTCTCCAACCGAAACACAAATAATGCTTTACAGCGGATTATGAGGGCGGCGGTGGTACCTCCCCCGTCGAATTGTAGCTCCCCACCATTATATATATTACAATATATTAATAACAATGCTATAAATATAAATATTTCTATGTATATCACGATGTTTAGCATTTTTTCTTATATATACAATGATGAAAATCTGAAAACTAATTAAAATAAAAACCTAACCTAAACAATTTAAAGGGAGTCCGTGCCCATGCGGCATGGTTCCAAGAATTTCTAGCATTTTAACTAAGTGACGCAATTTAAATTAAGTTGTTAAACGAGAAATATCTTTAAATATTAAGATCACATGTAACTGAAAGAGTTATTGATATTTATTATTTCCCACAAAATACAAATTTCGTGATTGATTGCTTTTCAATGGTGTAGCTTATTCCAACACTAATGTATTTCAAATAATCCTTTAAGAGCAATACAACAAAGGATACTCGCAGAAACGAATCCACAGGGCATCGCGTTAAGTTTCGTATAATGTGGATATGTAGTTTATTTTATTTCCGGGAAGAAACAAGTTGTCCCCTTCACATACGCCCGCTTTCCGCCGGCGCCGGTAAGGCACAATGGCAGAGCCTCGGTGATTTAGTTTTATTGTCATGCACCCTCAATTCAGCATGTTTCTGATTATTCAAGAATCGGTAAAATAGCCGCTTTAATGTCTAGTTCCTTACATGATTAAATGGGCAAAGTTAATGTCATTCGACAATAACTTGGGCCTTACAAACAAAGAAATGGAAACTGAAATGTACCCACACAAAATTCCTATTGAGATATTGTCGTCATTATGTGAAATATATATCCGCTCATTGAATTTAGATTTTTAAAGAGGTTTAGGTTAGGTTAGTCGAAGTTCGAAATTTTAGGTGTTTAGTTGCAAATACTAAAAATAACTTATCGGAGCATGATAAAAGGTCATAGTGCAACCTTCACGTGAGCGTGAACTGTTACCTTGTATCGTAATCTGCGAGTTAGAGCTCACCAACTCCTTTAAATAGCTATTCAAGGCGCCACCCCTATTATTACGGGCACTATAAACCCGTCAGGCAGTCGCCGTCAGTGTGTTAAATAGACGATCATCACCCTTAAATTAGGCATTTATAGTATTGCTGGCCATTTTCAAACAACGATATAAATACTGTATTTATAAATAATGTACAAACATTGATAAGCAACGATAGCCCAGTGATAAAATATCACACTAAATACACTATTTATTAGGTATTTATTGGCTAATCAGAAATCAATTGCCACTTGCTTTAACGATTAAGGAAAATATCGTGAATCCGATTACATACCTAAAAATAATCGACAAAGCTCTCCATACAGTTCTCCGAGATGTCTAAAGTCAGGACATCATAAATTGCATCAGGACGCCGTGGTGGACTACGGCTTAGTACTTTTTGATTCTGTAAGAAGGCCTGCGCCCAGGCATAAGGTATCAATGGACTTATGATGGAACATTGAACAACCATAATTTCAGTTTTTGTATTCATTTATATGTATTAATACCTTTACACTGTAGAAAATAGGGGCTTGATTGAAGTCATTTTAATTTGAATGACAGGAACATAGGTATATTGTCTACTTAAGAGTAAACCGCTCCTATACATTTCAAAGACTTCATAAGGAGTTAATCAGACTAATTTATTCTATATCCAAAAGATAATATTGCCCGCAAACCTGCATTATCGTGATTTGCGATTAATCAGTCCAAGGTTTAATATTCAACGAGTAAGTTGCAAAGGTAGCGAAAAAGCGAAATAGAACAAGAGGGAATAATTAAAAGCGGTCGTACAATGACGGAATCATAATGCTATCTGTTTCGATTCCAATCATTGGTTTGTTGGTGTTACCTTACCGCAACCGTCGGTGTCCCGCGATCTTCGATCGAGATGTCACTAAACCTTGCAAACGAGCCATTTTTTTTTTTACAAAACGCAAAATGATCCAATGTAAAGATATAGTACAAAACGAGCATTACTGCATCGTTTTATATGTTTTATGGAAATTTACGCTCCTAAACTTTATATAAATTTTTATTTAAGTTTATATTCATTTATATTAATTTCAAACTATCTTTAAACATATCTGTTTTTACAAATTAATATTATATAAGATGTTATTCTTATTGTAAAAAAAACAATATACGTTTCTTTAATTCGCGAAACAAATTTTCGATATTTTTGTGAAAACAATGTTTTGATCATACCTATATAGGTATGATCAAAACATTGATCATCAAATCATAGATAAGTTACAAAGCAAATCATTATTTAAATACATTATTTTCCAAACATTGATTGATTTGATTCAATAAATCAGAATTTCCTTCAAAATGCTATGAAAAGATCTGAGTTATTATTACTCTCAAATAGCGTCTTAAGAATTTTTAATTTAATAAGTACAATATTGAAAATATAAATAGCAGTTACTAAAGTGCTATTTTGAAATTACTAGGTATTTGAAAATTTTCGAAATTCGAAAATTCCTATCACAGAATTGTTTTTATTTCCATAGAAATTTACTTAAAATAATAATTAAGGAGGATTTTTAAAAATTTTACTACTTTAATTTAGCTATAGTGCCGAAAGCATGCACTGCCACAAACCTTAGAGTGGTTAAAAATTAATTAAGCACATTGCGAAAATTTGATAATGTACATTGAGTAAAGTTTAAATTAAAGTAGTTTATGTAAATTTAGAAAATATGTACATATAGGTATAATTTGTGTGAATTATGTATATTATTTACATTCTTGGCTTTAAATCATTGCTCCATGTTTTTCTTAAATATTATTGTACAAACCGTTAGAGCCAAATTTGATCGACTCCGCTGATAAGAAGAGGTTCGGTTCATATTTCACTCAAAGAATCACAATTGCTATTTATCGCCGGAATACGGCTAACGCACAATGTCATGGGCACGGATTCCTAGTAGGTTGTTTAGATTAAAATTTTATATTTAATAATTGATTTCAAGGTAGTAAAATTATTGTTAATACGTACCTATGTTGCATCAGAACGAATGTTCTAAACGTTTACACTATGGAGCATATCCAATCAATGGATGAACGCTACGTCATATTGCATAAAACACTTCTGGTTCCCACTTCGATCTTCGGCTGGACGTGACCGAACGAGCCAATAAAACGTTTCCGGTCCGCTGTAAAATTGTGGCACGTGACAAGTGCGCTGTTGATTCGAGCATCGTTTCCGCCGCAAGTCGATACAGTAAATACGAAAAAGCAATTTTTAAAATACACATTCAAATATTATTGCGTAGAATTCGATAACTCTTAAAAGTTTGATGACCATGAGATCTTAGATGTAGCAACGCATCTACATAGGTACGTATACATTTACACAGGACTAAATTTAAGTTTGGGTGTACGCAACTATTCAAAAATTAGCCGTTTTGCATTTTCGTTTGTTATTCTTCTTCCATAAAAAGACACTGCACAAAACAATAAATTTTATATTGAGTGTGATTAATAAAATAAAATGCAAATTCTTATCTACATATCTTTTTCCTCATCACTTATATCTGATAATTTAATTTCTACCTTACGAGATATATCGTCAGTAGATAGATAAAATCAATTTAGTACAGTTTTAGATTAATTTAAGTTAATATCACTTTGCTATCGATGTAAGCACTATTTTTGTCGGTAAAACGTACTAGTTACTTTTATGTTTAAAAAAAAATAACAGCATTTTAAAAATCAAACAAGTTTATATCACTTTTTTCTGATCAGCAGATGAATTATAGACACTTACTATGTTGTGCCATGAATAACTAAACTCGTATATTTTTTCGCAATGCAATTCATGATATTTCTTCTTTTGTAACATTAGTGCAGGATTTTTCACTACTTTGTAAATATTTAGTTAGTGTAACTGCTTAAATTTTACACACAAGGGGATAAAAATAAATGAAAATTACGCCGCGCAGAGGAACCGAAGCGAAGACAGCTCGATGGCGAATAACAATAAAACTAAATCATCGGGAAGTTATCTGTCTTCGTAGTCGACGAGCCCGGAAAATGAACATATGTACGAAAATGTATTACAACGGATAAAATGTTAAATGGTGCAGCGGCTATGACTCCCAGGTTTACTAATTTTGCTTACTCTACGTTGATCATCGGTGTTATCTAGTTTTTTCCACGTACCGGGTTTATTTATCCTGACCCCATTTTGTTGTTTTACTGCTAGTAAGACGACGAATCCGTTCTTGAGTAAATACTGTTTTATTGTACCTAAGTTTTGGTACGAATAATACGTACCGACTGAGTTAAGAATGCTGTTTTCAAATTTGCTGTCTTGCATTAAATATGCAATATATTAAATGCACCTCCGTTATGAAGTTCTGTCAGCCATCATAGGATACATTGACATTTCATCATCAGTCCTGGTTTTTTAAACTTGGGAGTAACTAATCGTAAGTACTTGCTTTGTAAGTGGGCACTGCCTCACGTGGACATCTGTGACATAATTCTTACAGAACAGGAGTTCCAGTTGAAGGATGGAATCCTTCCGGACGAAGATTACAGATTTTACCACCTACAAATTTAGTAAAAAAAAAACATAATTTGATGTCGGCTGTATGCAAAATATGAAATTTCTATCTTACATAAACGTGAAATGTCACCCTGATATCATTTTAGCGATGACATTTTCCAAATTGCGTCTTACATTAATATTCGATTAGCGATAATTAGGATGAAATTCCGTAAAATGTAGATTACCTACGTGGTTCAATGTACCGTTAAATTATGTTACAGAAAGGTCGATTTTTATTGTTCAACCAGCACTAAATTTAAGACCTAATCAACCTACTCGTGAGAATAGTTTACTTGTTAATAGGTTACTAGGTTTTAACGTTAAAAATCAATAACTTTGCCAGTTACTTAAAATATTTCTTATTATTGTACACAAATAAGTCTAAAAAATTAATCTGGTCAATGTCTAAACTTAGAAGATATATGACAAAGACCAGTAAATGCCTCTATTAACACAACAGAACCCAAAACAGTAAGTGTTAGAATTTTTGCCTATTTGTATATTTTTTATGTGAGTAGAGCAGCAAACGATCTAAGATACAACCACAAACACGACTGATAATATCTGAGCTCGAACGTAGATACGTTACTACGCCTGAGGACTAAGATGGTCGCCTCGCTTCAAAGTATAGCCGCCAACCGCACCTCTCCAAACGAAACATAAGAAATGCTTTACGGCAGATTATGACGACGGCGGTGGTACGTCCCCGGTCAAACTATAATTCTCTCAACTTTAATGAGTTATGAATTGATTGATTGTATGTATGCGAAATGGCTTAACCGATATCTGAGCGGCTTAATAAATATAGCAGTAAGCTTCACTTAACATTTGATTTTCAATTAATTACAATTGATCTATCTGTAAATAAATCATTTATGTTAATTTAACAATAGATTTTTTTTACTATTATTGTTATAATTTTAGTGACTTTAGTTTTCTTGAGAATTCAACCAAACTCAAAAAACACTTTGATTGAATAACCTAGCTATTTACTAGTATTTAAACCTCAATTTTGTAGATGAAGTTTGCGATAAAATCAGGAATTATTTACGACATGCGCGCACGGTCAGGTTGGCCGTCTTTAATTATAGTCAGTAATGGTAAGCTGATAACCGCTCCGTTAATTTCTTTTCTCTCATAAATAAGTCGACGTGGATCGTATCATTCGTAACTTAATTCGATCTTAGCACCCTTCGTTATTTCGCCGGCACTAACTTATGTCTTCTGAGAAATGTTCGATGTCTTTTCTTAGAAGATATTATTTTTATCTCATACGTTAATACCTTTTATGTAATTGGAACGTTTATACTTTAATAAAATGTGTATTATGACCCTAATTTTTCATATTCTAATATGAGACTCATCCCCAATAATGATTTGATGAACAATAGATTTCAGAAGTACGTTGCTTGCACCGTTATTTATTTATTCTTAGACACCTTGATGCAAGTGCAATAACAATAATAATATACAAACAGATTTCACAACCGAGCATGCAACCGCCTGATGTTAAGTAGTCGAAGCCCATAGACATCCACGTACAACCACAAACACAACCGAAATCCTATCTGTGCTCGAACGAAGATACGTTGCTAATCCTGACAACTAAGATGGTCGCCTCGCTTCAAAGTGTAGTATAAATGTATTTATAACGTTTATACGAATTTATGACCTTTAAATACCTCCGAAGCGTAAGAAAGAGTTTGAAAAATATCTATCTGTACCCATTTAAATACATTCTGATTACAACATTAAAAGATTTATGGTAAATTGTGTCTCAGCATAAATAAAGAAAACAGAAGAAATACAATTTGTATATTTTTAATGTTTTCTTACGTAGTACGACCGCTATTAAAGCTTTTCTAAAGAAATACCTAAGTTATACCAATTCAGTAAAAGTAGTGAATCCTAAATTCGAGACCCCACATGTCGTCCGCCAGACAAAAATAAAAATTGGTAAGTGAAATACATTCAGCATGAAATATGCAGCTAACAGTTAGCTTTTAGTTCAAACTTTTGGCACATGCTACTCTGAATTTAAAATAGAACTTGCCTTATGCATGGGACAGTGAATTCTGTGTGTAAATGAAAAAATATCGATCTGTAAAATCTTTCCATGATCTCAAAAATGACACTAAAGTATTGCAACTTTTGTAGTGGTTAGAGAGTTGCGGTATCCGACAACAATTACAAGCAAAACGACCACCTCAGTCCTGAGTATCAGTATCTACACATGATGTCTGATAAGAGTTCACTCCAGTTTGAGCTTGCATGTGGGTGTCGATATGCAGCGACTATTTGCAACATAATAAGAATTTAAAACATGATCGACATCCATCCATTGTTCCATTATTTGTTACGAGTCTCGATTGCACTCAAAAATGTGCAAAATTCCACCACAAGTGATTAAAATTGCTCATTCACCGACAATTTTTATTGTTACTAATTGTTTAGTATTTATTAACCACAAAGTTTTATTACATACTATGGTGGCAAAAATAAAAAAATAAATAAATCCAGAATTTTATGTTTTATTGTTTATTTTATGTTTCTGCCGTGCGTTAGTGAGTTCACTCATTAGGTTATATCGGGCCGGACTATATAGTAAAAAAAATCAATCACAGGATATTTTTTTACGTAATAAAAGCGGCAACGAGTAAGCACCTGATATTAAATTGTCATTGTCGCCTAATGACATCCATAATCGACTTCAAATTGAGCAAGAGGATTTGAGGACGATTATAAATGAGAAGTAAGCTGGAACGCTTCATTAATAATACCTCTTTGTTACCACATCCTTCAAATCAAAACACAACTATTTATTCAGCGATTCAAATCAGACGATAGTTGTCACGTTTAACACTAAAGAACGCGTTTCAGATATTATCTATGCTGCTCTGATTACCCTGTCATTGTAAGGAAACTGAGATGTTTTATAAGACTAACAGCATACTGAAAATAGAATAATAGGTATGTTATTAAACTATCTAAATTCCGACCATGTGGAAATAATGCCGCCATTTATCGTTCTTAGTGAAAATTACGAGTTTGCGGTCGACTCATAGACCCTGCGACTTAGCCCGCTCCTACGTAGTGCTACAGTTTATATATCGCATGTCACAATAAACAAATTTAATCATTATTCAAACCAGGTTTTTTCATGTGAGAAAAGTAGCAAACGAGCATGCAAACCGCTTGATGTTAGGTAGTCGCAACCCATAGACAAACACGACTGAAATCCTGTCTGAGCTCGAACGTAGATACGTTTCTACTTCTGAGAACTAAGATAGTCGCCTCGCTTCAAAGTGTAGCGGCAACCGCACCTCTCCAACTGAAACACAAGTTATGCTTTACGGAGGATTATGAGAGCGGCGGTGGTATCTCCCCGGTCGAACTATAGTTCTCCTATCTTTAATATGCATGTTATCACATTATGCCACAATAAACACATTTAATCATTACTCAAATCTGGTCCAAATATTTTTAAATAAAGTAGATTCTTTATGTGATTCCTTTTCAACTTTAATAAACTAATGGCTGACAAAAGCTGGATGGTTTTGAAGTAAATATTGCGAATAAAAGTCTAAAACCTTTTTTATAAAAATATCATTAACACATAATAACGAATGCTAATGGAGCAAGTATAGTTAAATCCAATTCTAATTATACGCTATTGTTTAACATTAAATAGTTTTTACTATGTAGCTGGTTTGGTAGTGATAAATGTGTAAATTATGATATAATATTGAAGCACTAAATCATTTTATGATATATCTTTATACGACGCTTATTTAACGGACAAAATTAACATTTTTCTGAAGGATTAATAACATGATTTATTGTAGTAGTGAATACAGTGATGATATAGCTACGTGACGTTATTATTCCATTTCTATAAAATAAAGTTTCTCGAATATTACCTCCACAGATTTCTGAAACAAAATAGCCGTACGCAAAGCCTTTACGTATCTAATTCAATTTGCACAAGTCGGTAGCAAGTTGTCCTATCCCTACACTAGGCCGAAACAAGACTCGTGTAATCCCTCAAATCCAAATTAGATTTTCTTTCAGAAGCCCGCACTATTCACAGGTTTCCGGGCCTCGGCGCCGCGTCGACGCAGATCCAGTGGCTCGATCTCAATCCGTTCCTCCACTTAATTGGAAAAAGAACAGACGGTGCTTCCCTCTGCGACACGTTCAATACGATTAGATAATACCAGAACTGTCTCGATCTTATTTACAATTTGGAGATTGATATTACACACAGAAAAATAGATTATACTCGATTATTTCAACGAAGTAGGTGTGAATAAAGATAGGTACACTGCAAATAAATTAGAGAATAAAAAATCTAATTCAAACATTTTAATTAATTATAAAGTATTTACATATACATAATGAATAACGAAAAATAAAAAAAAACACTACAAAAACATTAAACATTTTGTTCCGAAATGATATTTTTTAATATATATGTATATGTTTTTTAATATTGGTAACGTACCTGCCTATTCTTAACTAGCTCTCTAAAAAACTTAGCGTAGCGTTTGTTTATCAT
>DWON01002886.1:0-19377 GCA_018251015.1 Phocides pigmalion okeechobee
TGCTTTACGGCGGGTTATGAGGGTGGCGGTGGTGCCGCCCCGGAGGAGCTCTAACGGCTTTAATTGTGATAATTATAATTATTTTGTACAAATTCTGTGATATATTACCATATTAACAATGCTGATTTTTTAAACGAATTATAATAAAAGCTTAAAATAACAATTTAAAGAGAGTCCGTGCTCATGCGGCATGGTTCCAAGAACGCTAGCTGTATTTCTACGTTGAATAGCAATCGCAATTCTCTGTGCGAGATATGAACCAGCCCTCTTGTCACGGGCGGTATCGCTCACAATAACTACGTTGCTAATTCGGCTATCAAACGTGGTGGTTTGAAAAAAAATCTACAAACTAGATTTTGGCCGCGGTTTTACTCTTACAAAAGTAGATTTTTTTTCCACTTCTTACATTTATGTCTCTATTAGACCGTTTCAGTATTACATAATTCCATACTAACATACATAATATTGTGTTTTAGCGTTAGCAGTGCATGAAATCTAGTTCCGTATATTCCATTAGATAGATCCACAGGGAGACCCAATTAAATCTACTCGGGCATACAAATTTCTGTGGATAACACTGTACACCGATATAACGAGCGATAATTAGTTTCAAATGGGCATAATGGCTTAGAAATATCGAAGACCTTGGATGGAACTGGAATCCGCAGGGTCATAATAGATTTCTATTCTCAGCGATCATACATCATTAACACAGAGTTGATTTGTGTATTTTATTTTATGTGAGAAGAGTGGCAAACGAGCATGCAAACCACCTAATGTTAAATAGTCGCAGCCCATAGACATCATCGTACAACCACAAACACGACTAAAACCCTATCTGAGCTCGAACGTAGATACGTTACTACTCTTGAGGACTAAGATGTCGCCTCGCTTCAAAGTGTAGCCGGCAACCGCACCTCTCCAACCGAATCACAAGTAGTGCTTTACGGCGGATTCTGAGGAAGGTGGTGGTACCTCCCCGGACGCTCTATAGTTCTCCCACCTTTATATTTGTGTATTATTTATTTTAGTTAATTAAATGCTAAACGTATCGTATCTTGCCAAACAAGTTTTCTAGATCAGTCTTAAAGCAATACCTAAATACATTACTATTAATATTATAATTATGAAACAATTATTTAAAAAAGAAAAATATAATAATTAGATATTCTCAATAAAGGTTCCTAATCGGGTGCAGATGTATAAGAAAATGTAACTGACAATTTGTAACTGCTTCTGTAGGCCTATGCAAATTAAGACTTAATTTTATTTCATAGCACCCGCGACATTAGAAATCTTAATGCAGAGCAATAAATGAAGGAACCCTTATTTAATTAATCCGAATATTATACTTTGTATAAAGGCGGATCAGCTAGTTGAATGTGTTATCTACTGTGACACTAAATTACATGCCTTTTTCTTCAAGTAGGTAGAACGTTTCCAAGTTATAGATATCAACATCATCAATCTGTTACTGTCTCATTCCTGGACATTAGCTTCCTCTGAACGAGAAAAGTCAGACCATAGTTTATCATGCTGACCAAAAGCGGATTGCGGATTGGTACATTTCACAAACTTTAGAAATCTTAATAGAGAACTACTGATCGTTTAGATTTCCTCGCGATGTTAAATCAATGTTAAACCAAAAGATAAATAATATCGAACATACACATTTGTTTTATACGAGACAATGTTATACGAGAATGCAGGCAACCTGATTTTAAGCGATCGCTGCAGCTCATGGACATAAGACTGAAGCCTCACTAAAATGATCGCATCGTCTCAAACTGTAGTCCAAACCCAAATCCCTTCAACCGAAACACAAAAGTTGCTTTTCAACAGATTATGTAAGCGGCGATGTTAACTTCCCTATCAAACTATAGTTATACCACTTGTCAAATATCACATCACATTACTTTGCAGACTAGTTGGTATGCTAGGCTACGAATTGCATGTGAAACAAATTGCATATAGTTTATCTTGGAAATATATCCTTAGTCTACCTGTTACTGGCACATGCCTTGAAAAATTACTTATGTATGTATGACCATTCCTATGTAACGAGGGCACTACTAAACGAGTAAACCATAAATAAATAAATTTTGATAAATTGTACCTACGTGAGTATATGTATGGCATAGAAACAATGATGTTTATTACGAAGTCCGCTAAGAAACTTGCGCTTAGTCGCGCAGAGGGGAATAACAAGATCTATGCTTAGTATCACTTTGCGAGATTGTAAGAGAAGTTAGTGGATATGAAGCAAGACATATGTAAAGGACGTCGTTGCTTCAATAACAAAGAAATGGCATGTCCATTCGGACACATTGCGAGAATGGACGCAAGCCATTGGATGAGAGAAAGGACTGGAGACCCACAGCCGATACCAGAGGACCCCGATATGATGGTTGATCGACAACAAGCGATATACATCCCGAGACTGGACGAATTGAGCGCAGGACCACCAGGTGCGCAGAAGAAGGAAAGATGCTTGTATCCTGGTTTGGACCACAAAGAATAAGAAGGAGAAAAATAATTTAATGATGAAGATAATTAGGTTTCACTTGATAGCGAGCCGAGTCGACCGGATCACGATTGTCATCAACTTTCAAATGGAACGGGTAGATTTTGGATATCAAAATGAAGAGTTCATTTATTTTTAGCAACTCACGATTGTGTTTCGATTCGTTGGCTTACTTCGTCCCTCATACATGTCACATCTCCAACTTTCAACACAGCGTTAGGTGTAAACGTAAACATACTTATCGGAATTGGAATCACGACGTCAAGTATTTATTTCTGTTTACTCTTCGGAGACTTGAAGGGCAAGGGATATTTGTTGTCATGACAAATCACTTCACTTCTGTATCAATATCAGTATTAAATCACGTTACTGATTTTTTCGGTTTTTTCCATTTTATTAGTCAGTGCTGTAACAAGGGAAACCAAAACGACAAAGTTTACGTTACATATAAATTACAAATAGGTTAACATGTGTACATAAAAGAAGAATGTGATTGACAACTCGGAGATCTACGTATTGGTGAAAACTGGAATTTTGCATAGGTATAGGGTTATATGTAGAGTATCTGAGCATTAAAAACACTTATACGAGGATCAACATTTCGTCGGTTTGAAAGTAAATTTCAGATTTGTTCTGGTTTAAAGAAAATAGTAATTTGTTATAAGGGGTAAAAATAAAGAAGTATAATGTTTTATTGGTGTTTGATTAATTTTATAGATTTTCTTTAAATGTACACACAGAGTAAAAAAAGAGCAGCATGATTCGTTGATAATTTATTGGATTGTATTTCATATGGAGTTACACAAGTATAGCTCGACAGACAATTCAACGTGTCCTCTGACGCTCTTGCTAAAAATTTCGGCATAGGCCATCCAATTTTTGACTTTCAAACAGTCGACATAAATGCGGAGATAGTTATACGCACTTAGATATATCAATATACACTTACTAATTTTAGTATCAGTCAAGATAAGCCGATTATAAGGAGTCTGTGCTTATGTAACGTAGTGTCAAGAACTCTGGTCGTATTGTTGCGCTGATAGACTACCGCAATTCTCTGTGCGAAACATGAACCAACCCTCTTGTCTCATACAGCGTAGATAGTATGGTCTTTAAAACTTACTTAAGCCATTAAAGTAACTCTTCATCTTAAATCAGAGTAAATTTATTGTTGTTTGTAATAAGAACCAACCAATCATGCAGTTCATTCAAATAAAGTTTTATATACGCATAAAGTTGCTGAATAATTTTAATATTCTGTTTGTTATTGTATAAAAGTTATAATGAATTCAATTCTTCTCCGTTGTTATCTTACGCATTAAGTTATGATTTATATTTTCTTTAATTTTCGGCATTATTCTGAGACTTATTAAGAATCAGAACAATTGCGATTATAGCGATATATATAAATAAAAATAATATATAAATGATATTAACCCCACCAAGTACCTAACGTCTTAAAATCTGTATGCAACCAGATATTCCAAAGAAATTGAACTGGCTTTAAAGTATTTTTATTTACAAAAAGGCAAAAATAAAATAAATATAAAATAAATGTATATTGCTACAGAAATTCAAAAGCCAACTTATGACATATGAACAAAAATTTGTTAGATTACGGCTCATAAATACAGTTATCTAAAAATTGCGAGCTAACCGCCAATAGACTTATATAAAAAACTCACATTACATTATTACGCTAAAATGAACTTCACGCAATTCTACGGGTTTATATCGTTTATTTTTTTCAAAATCTTTGTAAATAATCTAAACTATCTCATATCAACACATAACATCACACATTTCATTCAAACCAATTTTCGTTAAAAGTATTTTTAAAGTGCTTGCTACTGCTTTCAGCATTTTATCCCCGTAATTCAAAAAGTAATGCGTGTATACGATGTATTTTGATGACTTTATTTAAGGTTAACTTTACAATATTACATCATTTAGTAATGTAAATTTACTTTCATATATTTTTTTAGACCTTGAAAGAATGAAATATCTTTCGGTCGAAGAATTGTTGGCTCAATTAAATATGAGGCGATCATCTCTGCCTTTAGGAGTAGCAACGCACCTGTGATCGAGTACGGGAGGAGTGCCTGTTCTATATGAAGTTGTTTACAGGTGACCAATTACCATCAAGTAATCTTTATGCTCATTTACTTCTTCGCTTTCAAAAAAATAAGACAGCGAAACTCTATAAAAACTCAGTGAGGACAAGTATTTTATGTGTCGTGTACACGAGTATCATCTGTTTATTACAGTTACATAAAAAGGGAGCAGAACCCAATAAAACTCAATGAGAACACGAGTCCATCTGTTAATTACAGGTATTTCAACACAAAAGAATCTTTAACTGTAAAGTGAAATAAAGAGCATATGTTAGTAGATAATAAATCATCGCTTCGTGATGCCAAGCTGAAGCGCGCTCACATTCAATTCCACGGACAATTCCCCATTGATTATTTGTTCGCTCTCCAGAGAGCAATAACACTGTAACTCATGCGTTTACGAGCATTTCCTATTGAATAACGCTACTGGGACGTAAAAATAGAACATAATGTAAAGATTTTTATATCTGGAGAGGTATGGTATCCAATAATAATTTATCACGGAAATATTGTTTAATTGTGTTAGTAGGCGCAGAAAATTGGCAATAAATTTATATGAAAGATGGTCGGTTCATATGTAAGTAAGCCTGCGATCATTTTCCTATGAAACATGTTTTGGTGCGCTTTGGTAAGACCAAATTGTATGCCGGTATACGGTGTGACGGTCTTTTATGATGTTATGGTTCTTCCTCATCATCCCTCTATTCCGATTTGCTTGCGTCGCGTATATATCATATAATTCACAGCTTTTCCGTGGAATGTAAACCTTTATTATATTTTAGTCTTTACATACCCTAAAGATATACTCAAAATATTTTACTAGTTTTTCTATTACGATTACTTTTACTACTTCAAAAATACATGTTAGGAGCACGCCCTTATCGAGTAGGTACATCTATCTTCTAGATCTTATGTACGTGGCACCGAGTCTTCAATTAAATTGGCTGTGACAGATTAACAGATGACTATAACAAAATTATAGTTTCCGTCATTATATTTCATTAAACAATACAACACATAACCGCTCTTTACTTAGTACAAGCTTAGAAACCCCAAGTATTTAAGGGCTAATAGTTAATTCGAGAGACAACTCTACCAGTATTCCGCCATTAGGGTTGTCATTACTCCTCGGTGAGGTTTATAAACAGGTCGTTTATTGTAACGGACGACTGCTTAATTAAGATACAGGGACGAGAATGGTTCTTAATTGGTAGCGGGCTTCAGAGCCTTCATTATAACTAGGGTTTTAACCAATTGATCCCTAAATTTAATAAATATTGACTTACCTCCAGGTTGCAACTTGTTTAAGGTGCTCCGTGATCAGATTTCGTGTTTACAGATTAATTCTAATAGAGCATAACCATTCTATATTAAAATAATTAAATATAGAACGGAAGTTTAATCTAAATCGATCACTTATTCTGTCAGTAGTTACTCATACTAAGAGCGTACCTATGTAATTAAGCCAGCAACCTTTCTACCGAAACGGGAGAATTGCTTTACTCTCAAGGGATACTCAATTCGGTTGTATTTTCCGTTTGTAGCCTCAGAACTCCCTCATTTTTAAACCGATTAGGAATATATTTTTAATTTGGTAGGATATTCTGGTCTCATTTAAATTTGTAGCGAAAATTCGAAAAAGAAAGTTGAGTTTTGACATTTGTGTTGGCGTGATGTTTATAAATTACAAGTGTATAATTTAATTTTATGAGACATTATATAGATATAAATAAGAATATATTTGCAAGAAATTGATATCCTTAAGAGTCAATATAGGAATTGCAACTTATGAGAGCTTGATTTTTCTTGGAAAAAATCATTGAAAAAAATCCTTTGTAACAAATTATAGCTTTATCACGCGGCTCTAGTCGCGCAGAACTAGATATAATGAAATTTCTTAAAACAACGATTGAAAAACGTTGTTTTATTCCATTGAAGGCGAAACTTAAAAAAAAACATTTTTTAGTGCGGACTTACGTTACATAAAGAGTCTGTTTGCAAAATTTCAAGGTTCTAAGTTTAGCGGTTTTAGTTATACGTTGATATCTAGGTATCCTTGAATAAATTCTAAATAAACGTACAAAGATATGGCTTCAAACCAATATGTAATAAAGGCCTGAATTTCTATTGATAAATATATAAACGTATATGTAATACTATAGGACTACATAAAAGTCACGTCACACGTGCAAACTGCCAAAGGATGAAATATTAAATTCAATAAGACACTGTCGCCGTTCATCTGTGGAAGACATCTTAACAATTCTCTGCAGAATATCCCAAAACGATTAATCTTTTTCTTGTCTTGGGGGCTATTGCAACATGATTAATGATATTTTTAAGTCAAAACGCCTATTTATCAAAGCGGGATACATGTTTATTGCTGAAGGAAAAAAACAATATGAGGAAAAACCCGCGGTTTTTTTACATATGACTGTTTTTGTATTTTTTCTCGTGGGACTTTTCGGTAACATTTTACGGTAGTACGGTATCTAATGTAGAATGGGATGTACGTACGCTAAGTTTTTGATCCTTTTGTATCTTAGGTAAACAAATGGAAACTAACCAAGAGGCAATCGTAACTGGTATACCGGTCTGACCCACAGAGAGCTGCTGTTTAAGCTACAAGAACGACAGAAATCGAAATGATAAAGTTAGATTTTTCTTTTGACTTTGTATGCATACTGTATGATTTTTCTTTTTTTTTATGAAAGAGTAAGATACAGGGATGCAAGCCACCTGATGTTAAGTGGTCGCTGCAGCCCATGGACAACCACGTGCAATCTCAAACAGAACAGAAGTTCTATTTATGGATGGACGCGGATGCGTTCCTACTCTTGAGGACTAAGATGGTTGCCTCCAATAATGTGTATCCGGCAACCACGCCTCCCCAACCGAAACATAATACGTGAAGAACATGTTGCTTTACGGCGGGTTATGAGACTGGTGGTGCCGCCCCGGGCGGGCTCTAACGGCTCTACCACCTTTAAAATTTACATTTCACCCTTATGTATTTACATACCTTGATGAATGTAAAATTTACAATGTAAAATCATTATCTTTGTTCCTCGGCTTTGAAGTAAGATTGACTGGGAGAAAAAAGTCAGCGGAAAAATACTCTCAGTATATTTTAACTAGTCTTGGAGCAGAAAAGTAATATGAGGTAATCCTTGCTATAATATAGTTGAACCTTTGTTCGTTTGTTTCTTTATTTACGTATGTTAACGCGAACTTTACGTCAATACGTCAATCTTAATTCGTCTACATCGAATTTCATACACACATTTACCTCTAGTTTCGTTATGGACTATGTCTTATCACGCTGTATTATCCTGGAGCTAAGTAATTACCAAAAGTATTTATTAGTTAAGACAATCACTTATTAACCAAGTACTAAACGTTATCATATTAAGTTAAGAATTTGGTGAAACTTTTTCGAAATAAGGTATTTCATTTATAATCCCATTTAAGACAGATGACATTCTGATGTTATAAAACAAAGTCTACATGATTGCTCGATTTATTTTTAATCTACATTTTAATCAATCTTTTAAATCAATAATTTTAAAATAACATATAATGTACATGTAAATTACAGTAATGAATATCCTAAAAATAATTACGACAATGACCATCTTGACTAATTATTATAATAAAAGCGTAACCTACATTTACTACAATTACATTATTATAATTACATTGATTTACATTTTATAAGCAGCATGTAAGCTTACATTTTGCGAGCAAAGTAACATGTTTGCATACATGTTGGAAATCAAGGTGACATTACGCAACACTTTCATTAGACGGTCCATGTGATGGTACCTATTTGAGGCGAGGATGTTTCTTAATACGGAAAAGTCAAGGGTCTCGCGATTTATTGGCCCTTAATCATGTTATATCATTCCTTTCTCACAACCAACGATCAGCGGGAAAACAATGATTGGGATCAACAGTATCATCAACACATGTCCCATTGTGGACACGGGTCTCCTAGACTCCTAGACTGCGAATAACTTTACATGCCCTTGAAAACTTTCTAAAGAGCTCTCAGGCAAGTTGGTTTCCTTACTGTTTTTCTTAGTCGTTTTAGAATAGTCATTATCTTAAACCCATGCCCCAGTCTGGACGCAGCTCTCCTAGACTGGTCAACTACGGATAATAGGGAGCTCTCAATCATGTAGGATTCCACACGATGTTTTACTTAATTGTTTTGGAATCATCATCGTTATGACCATACTATATCCCAATCTCAATACAAGGCTCCTAGGCTAATACATCGCGCACAACTAGACGTGCCCTGGAGAACTTTATGGAAATTTATTGGGGATAAGTTTGTAATAGATGATTCTAATTGTTAGTTTCTGCAACTAATGACTGGATGCATGTATGAAATAAAAGTTATGTAAACTAATATAAAGTCTATTACCAGTAATCGATCGATCGGGTCGCTAGTCCCCAACATAAAAAGCAATCTTTTTTTTATTGGGAGAAGAGTAGCCATCGAGCATGCAAACTACCTGATGTTAAATAGTCACAGCCCATGGACATCCATATACAACCTCAAATACGACCGGAATCCTATCTGAGCTCGTACGTAGATGCGTAGCTACTCCTGAGGGCTAAGATGGTCGCCTCGCTTTAAAGCGTAGCCGGCAACCGCACCTCTCCTCATATGAGGGTGGCGGTGTTACCTCCCCGGTCGAATTATAGTTCTCACGCGTTTAAAACCTTTGTTTGAAATACTAGTCAATAAATAAAATGTATATAGACCCACGTTCTCGGAAGACGAGTACGTAATGTCAAAACACGGAACGGATCGCAACAATTTTGTACGTTCAATAATAACCCTCATCTTTCTAATGTCTAAGTGCAGTTCTCGAGGAAAGTAAGAGTGTTGCACAAAAACTATTTCTGAAACATACAGGCAGTCCTCGACTTACGTCGTTTCGATTTACGTCGTTTCAAGTTACGTCGGACATTGTTTTGACACTATTCCTCAAACACGTCAATTGTTTAGATTTCCGGTATACGACAATTCAATCGTCGCGAGTAGAATTGAAAGAATAGATATAGAGGATAGAGGTAGAATTGACAGTTTCTTTAAGCCAAAAGTTTAATTTATTATTTCTCATTACATATTTTGATTACTAAAGTTTTATCGTTATTATTAAAATTAATAACACACCAATACCAAAAATAAATCGCAATTTCATAAGTACATATATAATTATTTTAAGAAATTACTTTTGATAATAAAGTATGTATATCCTCTGTTATAAATGCAGTTTTTTTTTATTTTGAGTCCCTTGAGTTTTACATGTAAACATATGAAAAATATGTCTCGACTTACGTCGTTTTTACGTCGCGTATTTCGAGAACCGAATATGTCGTAAAACCGCGGACTGCCTGTATAAGGAAGGAATCGTGCCCCGTAATCGTGGTCCGTTTTGAGATAACCCCATCACGAGGAAGGAGTAATAAGACGTAACTGAATGCAACTGGACGCGAAGCCAACGTATTATCAAACATAATTGATGTACCAATTGAAACGCATTTTTCAATTTGCATTGGAATTGAAGAGAAAATTTATAAAACCGTTATTATTAACGTTCTTATGATTTACGTCTTAAGGTTGAAAGTACCAACGTATTACGTTTAACCTCTAGTAGAATGTTATTCCTGCTTGAGGTTGGAGGAATATTTATTAGGAATATTTTAAAGTTGGGAGTTATAGTTCGACCAGGGTGGTACCGCCGCCCTCATAATCCGCCGTAAAGCATTACTGGTGTTTCGGTTGGAGAGATGCAGTTGCGGGCTACTCTTTGCAGCCAGGCGACCATCTTGGATCAGGAGTAGCAACGTATCTACGTTTGAGTTCAAACAATATTTAAATCGTGTTTGTAGTCGTACGTGGATGTCTATGGGCTGCGACTACTTAACATCAGATGGTTTGCATGCTCGTTTGCTACTCTTCTCACATTAAAAAATATTGAACGTAGCAATGTATTATGTTCAACCTCTAACAGGTTGTTAGTCCTATTTGAGGTTGAAGGAATATCCATGGGTAACAATGACACCTCGCTCAGGTGGCATGCGTGCTCGTTTACTATTTGTTGTACCATAAAGGAATATTTTATATTTTTTAAAAACACGGAACATTTATATAGAAAATTTAAATGAAAATGTAAGAAACCGTCATTGAAATTGAACATTGAAGTTTCAAGAAAATATTTTTTATCCCGTAAAAATAATTTAAAATATGAAATTAATATATTATACTAATTTTCAAACTCAATAGTTATTTCGATTCGTATAGAACACGAAAATAAATACCTCGTAACCGTTATTTGTATGGAATCATTGCTGGGAATTATATTATTACGAATTTATAAAAATCGTATTTATGAAACATACCCTATAAACAATTTTTAAATTAAGAACATATTATTCGTTTTTTAAAAAGAAAATTAATGGCATCCTCTTCCATACAACACGGCAGATGTAAATTAAATTACACATATTCTGTACAAAACGTATAAAAAAAACTATTAACAAATTTTCAAACAGACCATTCGTTTCACATTGAAATCGGACAAAAAACTATGACACCCTCATTTGCATATAACACGGTGATTGTAACGCAAATTACACAAATCCCGTGTAACAATAGCGAATTAATTTGTCAATTGACATGTCGATAATATTTATTACCTGTGCAACTGTGAAAGTGTCCAATAGCAAGATCCACATTGTTTTCACCGAAGACGAATCCGGACGGGTGTCATTAAAATCATAATTCTCGTATGGCCGAAGGCCGAATCTTAGGAAGAGTCAGGGAGAGAGGCGTCGTCGGCCCGCCAGTATAAAAGCGACCAGAAAGAGGTACAAAGCATCATACAACCACGACACCTCCGCAAGACAACATGAAAGCGTTCTTGGTAGGTATTTGTGCAGTGAAAGTGATCTGTGACCCGTGTGACCCGCTCTCGGTGCAGGAGTTGCGCTTCCTTATGGGATTGTGACTCAGTGCGATCGCTCCACTTCGATACCCGCTGCCGTACTTCCTTTACTATTTACAACTAAATTTCAGTGCCGTTACGTTGTGTTGCCCTTTCGTGAATATTTACCGCTTACATGTCACTTGCATCTCCGGAAAATTGGATTTTGTTATATAAACTAACAAGGATAAAATATCCTTCAAACTATTTTCTGAACATAATTTTGTTTCGAGAGATTTAAAATCAGTAACGGTTTTATTTTTTTTGTATAACAAACGCAAGTTAAGCACGGAAGTGGATCAAATCGCAGGTGCGTTGAGAGCGTGCAACAGTTTGTTATTGTATGCTAATAAGAGTTTGTTCTATAGGTATTAGCTGCCGTAGCGGCTCTCGGTTCCGCGAGACCCGAGGCGGGATATAGCTACAGTGCGCCCGGCGGCGGAGGCCTGGGCGGTGGCCACGGAGGACTCGGAGGCCTCGGTGGTGGTCACGGAGGCATCGGAGGCGGCTTCTCCTCTGGTGGCGGCCATGGCGGATTCTCATCTGGTGGCCTGAGCTCCAGCAGCTTCGGCATCGGCGGCGGCGGCCTCGGAGGCGGCTTCTCCTCTGGTGGCGGAATCGGCAGCGGTTTCGGCGGAGGTGCCGGTGGTGGATTCGGCGGCGGTTTCGGCGGCGGTGCCGGCGGTGGTTTCGGAGGCGGCTTCGGTGGCGGCGCCATCGTCCAGAAGCACATCTACGTGCACGTCCCGCCCGCAGAGCCCGAAGAGCAGCGCCCTCAAGTGATCTCCGGTGGAGCTATCCCCCAGAAGCACTACAAAATCATCTTCATTAAGGCCCCGGCTCCTCCCGCGCCCGTCGCGCCCATCATCCCCGCTCAAGCCCAGAACGAAGAGAAGACCCTCGTCTACGTGCTCGTCAAGAAGCCCGACGAACAGCCCGACATCACCATTCCCACCGCTGCCCCGACTCAACCCTCCAAACCCGAAGTTTACTTCATCAAGTACAAGACCCAGAAGGAAGGTGGTGGAATCGGCGGTGGTATCGGAGGCGGTCTTGGCGGTGGACTCGGTGGTGGACTCGGCGGTGGTCTCGGTGGAGCTGGAATCGGCGGCGGTCTGTCTGGTGGCAGCATTGGCGGTGGTATTTCTGGCGGTAGCATCGGAGGCGGCATCGGTGGTGGACACGGCATCTCAGGAGGCAGCATTGGCGGCGGACACGGCATCTCGGGAGGCAGCATCGGTGGCGGACACGGGTCATCGGGTGTCAGCACCTCGTACGGTCCCCCCGGCCAGTCGGGCCCCTATTAAACCGCACAAAGTGTGCTAACTTGTGATACCTGTTTCGCCGGCGACGAACTTAGTTATAAGTAGAGAAAAAATTACGGTGCCTAAATGTATTTATGTAAATAGTAATTTTAATGTGTAATTTTAGTTGTATTATAAATTCTTTTTGCATAAAAAACTTGATAAACTAACGCTCTCTATTATTTCCCACGCTTACCTACACGAACAAAATACAAACATGATTAAATTTCATACATTCATTCGATACAAACATGGCTTGCAAAACACAATTTAAATTATGAATCTTAATTAGAATTTTAATTATGACTAGTGAAGAGAAAGAATATTATTTTTTGTAATATTTCCGATGTGTCCAAGGTCTTTAATCAAGATGCAACAAGTGTACAGATTCGGTAGAAAGTTGTGTTTTCTCCGTAACGTGGGCGACGGTTACACAACGCGGGCCGGCCTGACCCCGGTTGCATAATTCGGAAAGAAGCTCCTCTTACCACACATGTAGGTATAGAAAAAAGTAAGAGTTTCGCTAATATTTATTACGTAAACTTACCTACTGGCTCTCTTCACTCTTTAAACAATCCATTGCGTAAACCTTGACATTTACGAGTTTCGATTTTAGCGTAAACTTATTTGTAAACCTTAAACGGTCATAATGTAGCGAACTATCTAATATGTCGTTAATGTTCGAAACCGAATCGTGATCCCGCGTTGCGTGAAATCGAATATTTTAGTATGCGTATAAAATAATGGGATGTTATACAATGCGTTGAACTTTAAACGATCGCGATCAATAATGCCGATATTACGTAACAGAATACGAGTTTTGAAAGACAACTCAAATTGCATAAGAACATAATTCTCTTAAACAAAAGCTGTGAAGGTCGGACGTTGAACTGCATCTCACATAAATTCATTATAGCATAATAATACATTGTGTGTTTTAAATTGTTTTAAATTATTCTTAACTAGAGTTTAGTAACTTTTTATTACAAAATTCAACATTACAAATAATAAATAACAAAATTGTGCGTATGGGTACGTGGTTGGGTGTTTGTATCTATGAGTTTGTCTATGCGAGCGTGCGTGCGTGAGTGCTTGAGTGCATGCGTTCGTGTATGAGTGTTTATGGATTGCATGTGTCCGTGTATGAGTGTTTGTGGATTGCATGTGTCCGTGCGTGCGAGCATGCATCTGTGAGTACATTTGTCCTTGTGTAAATAATTGTGTGCATGGTTTGAAAAAGAGGAAGGGAGTTGTGTTTGTTTACGAGTGAATGTTTAATTTAATTCCAGATGTCTATAATTTGTATTCGTGCTTTCACTTCCCTATATGTGATAGTTTTGTTCAATTATTTTACGTTCTCATTATATTTCATTTAGGCTTCATGAGACAAAAGAAGTAAAGTAATCTGATAGAAAAAATATTTATTCAAATAGAATGAGAGTAATAAAAAATATGTAAATATATAGAAAGCCTTATATTTTAAGACTTTAGTAATTACTACTATGCTATAATTACCAAGAATTTCTTCATTATAATAATAGAACAACAGTCAGGTAACGCAAAATGTGAATTGTAATTGTAACTTTTTTTTTAATTTTAACATTTTATCTTTCCCCAAATTATAACATTTATTTTTTGCTTTTTCGGTTTGGTTTCCAGATTTCTTTTTTTTCTTAAATCACGCACTAGCTTCGAGAGTCGAACTTGTATCCTGTATCCTTTAGCTTAGTGCTTGAGAGCGTTTCGATATTATTTATTTAATTAATTATTCATTTATCATTCGTTATTTCAGCACTAAATAAAATGCATTGATAATAAAAAAATAATTACAAAATAATTACAATTAAAATAATTACAATTAAAAATAAAATAATTACAATTAAATTACAAATGTGCCTATCATACCCAAAATAAAATAAGTCGTTCATTTACTTGGACATTTATTACACAGTATTGTGTATTTATAACAATATTACGTGTAATTATTAATATATTTACAATGATGAAAATCTTAAAACTAATTATAATAAAAGCCTAATCTAAACAATCTAAAGAGTCCGTGTCCATGCGACATGATTCCAAGAACACTAGCTGCATTCCCGCGTTGAATAGCAATCGCCATTCTCTGCGCGAGTTATGAACCAGCTTTCTTGTCACCGGCGCCGTCGATCAAACGTCGTACTATTTGTTTGAAATTTTTTTTGGCACGCGGACCCCACGGGCCAAAGGTTTTAAAGGCAATTATGACGTGTTATATTTAAAAAGTTCGAATCTATTAAAGGCTTACAAATCCTGTTTCCTGTAAAGTCGAGGTATGACATAGTCGTTGCGATTGGACGATACACACATAGGTACATTAATAACATATTAGAATTTCTAAAATGAATATTACGCCAATTTATTCTGGCAAATATGAAACTAAATAAATATTGAAATAAAAAAACATTAGTAAATAATTTAAAATGTAAATTTACATTACATTATTTACTACGACTGAATACAACTTTTCCATGATATCACTAGATATGCCCTGCGGTTTCACCCGTATATAAATCACCCATCGTCAGATCAACTGCCTGCAACCACATGTTCGGTTTCCGCTTGAAATACTCTCCAAAGCAAAAATAGTTCCAAGTAATAGGATACAGCCACATTTTTTCAGGAAATGTTCTAATTTGTAACGAAATTAAAACCTCGAAATTCAATATAAATCATCATTTACGCAATGTAAAGCAACTAATATGAATCGTATTTGTAGCGTGTACAACACTTCGGTATTATTACAGCCAAGCTGTTTTTTATATTAGAAGAAGAAGCAGATCGTGCAGGCCACCTGATATTAAATAGTCGCTGCAACCATAGACAACTACATCTAATCTCAAATGCGACTAAAGTCCTGACGTCATATGTAGATGCGTTGCTATTCTTAAGAGTAAAATGGTCGCCTTACCGATCTCCCGGCAACCTCACCTATCGAACTGGCATACAAGAATTTGTAACTATTATATAAAAATTAAATATTACCCGTTTTTGTCGTTTGTGTTCCTTTAACATAAAAACTACTTTTTTAATCTACCTCAAATTTTGTACACAGATTCCGCGTACCTTTGGTCTCGTTATAGGCTATATATTTATAATTTATTTCATATTGAAACTGAGTACTTATCAAAAATAATTATGATAAACAAAATTTTCTTATTTACGTAATACTTGTAACACTAGCACTTATAGGTGTTACAGTTTTTATTTCACAGACAAAACCGCAGTATAACGCTAGTCATACGTCCACAGTGGTTCTAAAATAGATGATTCATATGAAATGTATTTCATATTATGAAGTAATTCTGCTAAATCGTTGCGAACGCAATCTCGGTCAAACTAGTTACCCAATACAATGATCGGTCAGAGTTACTCTGATTATGAATATGTATAGTGCTTCGTTCCGCGATCATTTCGCAACATCCGCAAGGAGCATGTTCTTATGCAACGAAGACAATACCGAGATCTGATGATGATGACGTCACACGTCTCATCACGAGCGGATAAGCGAGAACGGTAGCTCTGCCGTCAAACTTAAGCCCGGCTTATGACTTTGTCTTGTTAATATTATTGCGGAATTATGTATTTTACTATGTACTACGTGGTCATGATTGCCCTTACTGATTGCCCTTATTTCGAACCAATTGCATGGCTCGTGGTCACGGTTAATCCCGTAAACTGGTCCCACTGGAGACAAAAAGGTGTTCAAAACTGTTAGCGATGTACTGTCGACTGTTACGTATGTATATAAGAGGGGAAGAAAATATATTTGGTGCTATTTTTTGACTTTTATGACCAAAGCTATTAACAATCAGTCCAAACAAACTTATCGACCTAACCTCTCTACTATGTTACAAGGTATTGTAACCTATCAAAATGTCCTACTGCTGGGCACAAGTTTTTGTCCAAAGCTGAGGAAAAACACTCCACTAATCTACTCCAATGTTGAATTTCTTTCCAATATATTGTATATCTAGCCACATTAAGTCCTTTTAACGCTCGTTTCGTTAATCGTTTCTCGCTTCAAGTGAAGCTTTCTTGACGCTTTTTATTACAATTACGTTTTCTGGAGTATAAACGAGTTTTGTAAAATCATTCTTATATTGATGTTGAGTAATGTTGAAATGCACCGTGTCCGTCAATTTCATGACGTTAAAAGCTTATACACAAACTTTCTACGGTAATTATGTTAAGCTTTTTTATAATTACTATCTGATAAATGTTCAGTACACATAAAATACAGTAGTATTTCTCTTAAAATATTGTAAATGTAGGTATTTCTCCTAGACATATAATATTATTAAATATCATCACTTTTACTGAATAAAACAAAGGTGGGAGAACTAGCAACTGGGAGGAGTAGTAACGTATCTGCGTTCGAGCTCAGATAGGATTTCTGTCGCGTTTGTGATTGTACGTGGATGTCTATGGGCTGCGACTACTTAACATCAGGTGGTTTGCGTGCTCGTTCGCTGCTCTTCCCTCATAAAAAAACATACCCTGTCCCTGTGACCTTTAGTTCCGGTGGCTAGGGGACCCGGAATAAACGACGACCCACCATTGCGTCCTGGCGGGACCCACAGTAAACGGCAGCCTCACAGCGCTGTTTGCCATAGATTTTTCCCCTTAAATCGTTATATTTTAATTCATATAGCGGTATTACAAGAAATGATCTATGTATAACTGTAGTACTCTCACCCCGGGGGTTATTTGACCCCCTCGAGGAAAAACCCTGGTAAAAAAGAAGCTGACAGTACCTCTGGGTAAGAATAGCAGATTAGGTAGAACGTCCCCTATTTCGTTCGTTCACAGCGGTGTAATAAGGCAGTTCTAAACAGATACTTTCCTCTAAATAAATATGTATTATTATATCTTTATTAACTTATCAAAAGAGACTATTAAGTTAAGTGCTATGGACACAATTCGCGCGAGACACCTTAATAGTCCTTGTATTAAGTATGATTACTATATTCATATTTCTAGTACTAGCATGTAGTTATATTCTAAGGAGATTTTGCCTGAAATTTCCTTGCTTAGATGTCGAGTGAATTCTATTAGATTATCTCAAAAGTGATACGAATGTTGTGACTTTAAAGGTGGGAGAACTATATTTCGACAGGGGAGGTACCATCACTGGGAGGTAGCAACGCATCTACGTTCAAGCTCAGATAAGATTTCGGTCGTGTTTGTGGGTGTACATGGATGTCTATGGGCTGCGACTACTTAACATCTCGTTTACTACTCTTCTCATATAAAAAAGTAGATTTTGCCTGGACTTTCCTCGCTTAGATGTCGAGTATATTCTATAAGATTATCTCAAAAATGATACATATGTTGTAACTTTTAATAAATTATTTATTACATTATTACGAATTTCACACATTTATTTCCATTCCTCCACTCAGGCCACCATATTGAGATAGACCTAAAAAATACTCTCCGCAAAACACCCTTAAATTCCCGCCAATTCTCTTCAATGTGATCAACGTCAAAAAACAAAATATCTACTAACATCAATAATGTGACCAGTGTAAAAATAAAACATTAACTACCAATTAAAATGCCTAAATCATAAGACATTAAATAAATAAAATGATTTTAAAATTATCAAAATCTTACAATGCTAATGAATCTGATGATTGACATTGATGATTGACAGGTGATTTAAATCGTCTGGTGTTACCTATTTGTATTCTTAATTTTTAATGTCTAACTACTAAATTCAGAATATTACTTACCACTAGACGAGTCAGATTTATGTAAGGTGATAGAACTATAGTTCGATCGGGGAGGTACCATGGCCACCCTCATAATCCGCCGTGAAGCTACTTGTTTCGGTTGGAGAGGTACGCTTTTCGACTATACTTATTAAGGAGGCGACTATCTCAGTCCTCGGGAGTAGCAACCCATCTACGTATGAGCTCAGATAAGACTTCAGTCATTTATGAGTTTATATGTGGACATTTATGGGATGCAGCGACATAACATCTGTGTAATATGATGTCATAAAGGCACTCTTCCGAAGTCGGGTCGATTCGATTTATCATAATTAGTTTTAAAACAATTAGTTCCACGTTTGATCGCCTCCGCCGGTAACAAGTGGGCTGGTTCATATCTCGCGCAAAAAATTGCGATTGCTATTCAACGTGGGAATTCAGCTAGCGTTCTTGGAATCATGTGGCAAGAGTACGGACTCGCTTTAGATTATTTAGGCCAGGCTTATAGGACATATAATTCGTTTTAAGATTTTCAGTAGTGTAAATATGTATTTCTCTTTTAAACTACTCAATGTCATATTTAAGTTAATTATGTATATAAATAATATCAAACAGTACTAAAATCCTCTCTACAGCTTTACCTAGATGCGTTCTTACTCCTGAAGACTAAGATCGTCG
>DWON01002887.1:0-19376 GCA_018251015.1 Phocides pigmalion okeechobee
GGGGGTGTGGTGTGGGGGGGGGTGGGGGGGGGGGGGGGCGGGGGGGGGGGGGGGGGGGGGGGGGGGGTGTGACGTGGGGTTAGGTCTGGATACATATACTAAGTAATTATTATTTTTTCGTATTCCTTAGGTGGTAAGCAATCCTGAAGTTTCTGGGTAAATATATTGTGTTATCATGGAAGTTCCTGACGTGCTCTGTATTCCTGAAGTGGGGGGATACGTGGATCACGTGGAAGAGGTCTGGGTATTTACCCAGTCATATTTGTGGTTGTACGTGGATGTATATGGGCTGCGACTTAACATCAGGTGGTTTGCATGCTCCTTTGCTACTCTTCATATGTAAAAAATATACATATTAAATGTTTTTTTTATGAACAGCAAACGGACGGTGATCCAGCATCACGTAAGAACGCATGCCGCCCGCGAGCCCCACGCTTGTCACCAGTGCGGGAAACTTTATAAGAACTTGGAGACACTGCGGATACATATCACGTGAGTTAATGCTAGTGTGGATTGAAAGTTAAGTGACCTCGACCGCGGTCGAAAGTTGGATGGGTGACCGTTGGTGGTTAAGTTCTGTAAGTTAAGCTAGCTCAGCTGTGGTCGAAAATTAGATACTTGTGTGGATTGAAAGTGAATCAACCTCGACCGCGGTCGAAAATTGGATGGGTGACCGTTGGTGGTTAAGTTCTGTAAGTTAAGCTAGCTCAGCTGTGCTCAAAAATTAGATACTTGTGTGGATTCAAAGTGAATCGACCTCGACCGCGGTCGAAAATTGGATGGGTTACCGCTGGTGGCTATCGTCATCTCTTATGAGGGACTGTCTTACTCTTTCACAAAGAAAGAATGTTGTTGCAACACGTTGCAGGCGCCACGACGCGAAGAAACTCCACCAATGTTCCCAATGCAAGCTGAGCTTCATATACGCGTCCCAGCTTCACAAACACGTCCGCTCGGTGCACGAGCGAAGGGATTATTACTGTGTCGAGTGTGACGTCATATTTAAATCAATGGTGAGTCTACGCTGCGCTTCCCCTGCGGCGTCCGACGCTGCTGTGTATTGCGCGCGACAACATTTAACAGTCGTCCTGCGGCGTACAACAATTCTGTGTATTACTTAGCGTAATGCTTGCGGCTTGTACGCACGCGTTGTGCTCACATCGTAGACGTATCGTGTATGTAGACGTTATACGGATGCTTAAAAATACAATATTTCAGTGAATTGTCGGCGCAACTACGGTTTAATGAAAACAGCTCCAGTTTAGTGCCCGACTTTCCGCTACTCGACAAGAGATGGCGCCACACGATCCTGAATCACGCTATCGAATTTCTCTAAATATCTTGCATATATACAAACTCCTAAATGAAACATTCGGAGCACGGCCGCTCCCCAGGCACAAGAACTCGCCTGGAGGGAGATCTCCCTTCGCCAAACCACCTTCCGCAATGTTGACCCGATCTATGGACGCCGCATTCAACATATTAGCGTCTCAACACTGACGAGCACCTTTGCGAGTACTAACAGCTCTCTAATTGAAACACTTGCTTCATAGCGGATTATTAAGATGTCTCTGGTACCCCCCCACTCTAACTATAGAAATTAATTTGAATATGGCACTTTTCTTTCAGGATACCTTGAAGTTACATTTTCAAAAAGCCAAACGACATCGGGATTCTAGTAATTATAAGTAAGTGTTATATCTACTTTTACAAGGTAATATTCATTTTACAAAATATTTTTTATTTTACGAACTGTTATTTATTTTACAAGCTAATATTTATTTTACAAACTGTTATTTATGTTACAAGCTATTATTTATTTTACAAACTTTTATTTATGTTACAAGCTATTATTTATTTTACAAACTTTTATTTATGTTACAAGCTATTATTTATTTTACAAACTTATATATTTTACTTACTTCACTTTATATTTTACATATTTGTTCTTACTTTAAAAGCTATTATAAATTTACGAGCTATTATTTATTTCATTCGCTCTTATTCATTTTACAAGCTTTTATTTATATTACAAGCTAATATTATTTTACAAGCTTGTATTTATTACACAAGTTATTATTAAAATTCCACCATATTGCAAACTAAATCTAGCATTACAGGATAATTCCCAATTCGATAGATTTTATAATCGATGTAGTTTATAATAGGCCATTTATTAAACCTGTCTCATTTGTAACAAATGCACATTGATTGATTTTCTATATTTTAACTGAAAAATCTTTCCAGACAGCTGAGTGAACACCGCACAGCCGCAAGCCGCGGCCGCGCGTCGCGCCGCAACGCCGCGCGGCTCGAGCACGCCGCGCGGCTCGCCTGCAGGCTGTGTGCGCGCGCGTTTACCGTGAGTTTTTATATACATGTCGGAGCGAAACCGCATGTTTAAAACAACGCGTTGCCGGAAATGTGGTTTTCATTAGTCGTTTTTAGCCAAATATAGAAATGTTAAAAGTATTTTACCGATCGTAACGTTATGTACCGCCACCCAATGTTGTTATAAAAGTCCGAGCGCCCGCAGGTAGTGATCATTCTCGCTCAAGCCGTCGCATAGTTAGGATCTCGTACAACGTTACGCTGCCCGAGCAATATACGAAGATAATCGAGTATTCTTGAAGTTTTCCTTGGAATGTCTGAACGTGAGTCGTCAAGTCAACAATTGTGACGTCAGATAGGCTTATTTCAAATCATCTCTCCGAAATATGTATGTCGGGGGCTGGCCTGGTATTTCTTCTTGAGTACGCTGCGTGGTGGTGGGTACCTGGGTAAGTAACGCGCTAGACCGATTTGAAGATTTATTAGTCCACAAATAACTGTGGCAGGTAATTGTGTGAATGTCCGTGTGTCAAAGGTATATGGAGTACCAAAACGAAACACAGGTATTCTCACTAACAGTTTATTATACACACGGAAGGAAAAGTTACAAAAAGAAAGTATTGCCAAGGTTCAGAAGGAGTATAGACAATAAGCACAAGCAGTAGGTACACACAAGAAAGTCACAAGCGAAAGAAAGTTAATGCAAGCACAATAGATAGATATATAGCACACGAAAGGAACACTAATAACAGTTATTATAAGCGCGTAAAAGGAAATATTAGCAAGCGAATAACGGTAGGCGTCGGTAGCCGAGCGACACGGGTTTCACTTGCAAGGTGCGTGAGTCGACTGCCGGGCGGCGCTGGCTTGCGGTGCGCGCGCGACGGCCGGCGAGGTAACGGGACTCTGCTACGTTCCCAACGCACTAGACGACCGGGTCGTATGGCATTTGTCCGACGACGCTTGACGTGTGTTTGTATGTATTTGTATTTGTTGTATGAAGTAAGTGTATGCGTGTGTGTGTTTATGTAAGTACGTGCGTGCGTGTGTACGTGTGTGTGTGTAAGTATGTATGTGTGTGTGTAATATATGTGGTGAACTAGTGAGCCCACATCACTCCCCCCCAGAGCCTTGGTTAGGGTCGATAAAAATCGGGCAAGCGGACTCGTCGACCAGAGCGAGTCACCTTCCTAGATGGCTCTGTGACTGGGTGTGGAGAAGGGTCTAATGTAGAGCTGGGAGGCGGGGTGGGTTTACCTGACTGTTCACCTCGAATTGATTCGTCGTCAACGAGGATGTGCGCGGGCTTCAAGCGGTCCATACTTACGACGACGGGTTTTCCCTTTATTAATAGTTTAAAAGTTTTGTCACACCTGTCTAAAACCTTGTGCGGGCCAGTGTAAACTGGCTGGAGCGGTGGACGCGAGGTGTCATCGCGAAGGAAGACGTGTGAACGTGGTGAACTAGTGAGCCCACAGTATAATACATAACAATGATATACAAGATAAGTTCAGAATTTTTATGTAGTCGCAATCTGAACCAGCAGAAAGTTAAGAAAAATAAACTATCATTTGGTAAGTTTCCTCATGTATGAAGTAAATTTGATTTGATAAAATAATTAAATCAATAATATAGCATTATCAGCTAGCGTCTTGATAGCGCCTCAAAATTAAATACCAGTTTTTAAAATGTGTAAGTATTGTACCTCCCTGTGAAAATGTTGAAATTATAAAAGTAATATTTGTGGTTAAAGATAATTTATTCTAAAAATAATTGGTTACATTTCACTTTAATGAGATCTTAAGATTAATAAATTTCATTCAAAGTAATGAGCATGAGGGTAGACTGCAAATAACATATGGATGTCATTTATAAACAGCATTGCGACGGCGGTAAAGGTGGAATCTGTTAACAAAAGGTAACCTAGCGATAGTTATCCTCATCATCGGGGGACGTCCCAGCCTCTTTGTACGGGGAATACGTGCCTCGAGGTAAACCCTCTTTGCCTGGACCTGAACTCGGGGTTGCGCTGTTATTATATTTATGTATTATATATATATGTATATGTATATATATATATATATATTTAAAATTTTACATACAAGTTATGTTCTGTATATTATTCTTTTAGTTTTTAAAATAGTATTGTATGATTAAATCCTTATATTGTTTATTTTATTGTTTTAATCCGATATGTTCTTTGAAATATATATTTTTTTAATGTACTTTGGGAGATTATTGTACAATTGTGCTGATTCATACATTAGACATTTGTACCGTAGCTAGTTCTTGGGAGTCGTAACAACAAATTATTTGCGCTTCTTAGTTTAATTTTTAGATGGCTGGATTTTTTTAAATTCAATTTGCGAGAGTATATTTTTGTTAAATATTTTATGAATTAAAACGTAAGTGTAATATCTATATCATTGGTTTACTTTCATTATTTTAGTTTCTCTTTATATATTTCTATAGGTGTTAAAAATATAGATTAGTAGTTCTTAATCAATTTATTCTGGGTAACTTGAATTGAATCAAGATGAACTTTAGCAGCTGACCCACAAACTGCAATTTGATAAACGATGTGCGGTTTTATAAGAGCGTTATAAATATATTTGTAAAAAATACCAATATTTGTGAAATATTTTTTTATGAAAATTAATTTCATGGTAGGTAACCACATAAAAATGCATAATATTATCAAGTTACAATATTAATAATTCTATTGTCTTTAAATAAAACGACGGTTCTTATTTTTCCCTCGTGGGCCGCTGGAAGTGTCGCGATTATTTATTAAATTAATAGACCTAGGACTTTTCGGTCTCGGATCATGGAGGCCTCGATTTCGATGCCGTTCTTTTTATCGTGAGAAGATTAGCAAACGAGCATGCAAACTATCTGATGGTAAGTAGTCGCAGCCCATAGACATCCACGTACAACCACAAACATGACCGAAGTCCTATCTGAGCTCGTACGTAGATGCGTTGCTGCTCCTGAGGACTAAGATGAGAAGTAGCTGGCAACCGCACCTCTCCAACCGAAACACAAGTAATGCTTTACAGCACATTACGAAGGCTGCGGTGGCACCTCCCTGATGGAATTATAATTCTCCCACCTTCAAAATTTGCTTTTATAATACCTGGAAACTAGTAGTAGTGACTATATATATGGTACAGAAATGATCACGTTTGGTCCGCAAAGCGACAGACAAGATATAAATGCACAATCATGTAATTAGTACTTGAGATACGTAACGTATATTTATTTACACATAATCGGATAAGATAACCCATGAGTTGTTGAATTATCGTTTTAAACACAAAAACAACAATTGTAAACTGATATCATCGCGGACTTGTAAATACATTTTACTTGTTTTTCTATGTACTGGGTACTCACGATTAACGCTTTGTACATTTTTTTATGTACCGGGTACTCACAGTTAACACTTTTATTTTTGATTGCCGATATTTCGAACCAGTTGCATGGCTCGTGGTCACGGCTAAACAAAGGTGGCGGGGGGAATTGTTGAAAACGGTTAACGGGTACTCAAAATTGTAGTTTTTTAAATGCATTTCGAACCAATTTCTTGTCTTATCACGTGACCATGTTCCATTCAACTGGTTCGAAATATCGGCAATTAAAAAAGGTTAATCGTGAGTACCCGTTATATAACAAAACGAAATTTGACAAATTAATAAAAATATTTTTTGTCTATTTAGGACAGTAGCAGTGAATAGTGCTGTGGACACAAACGTGGACACAGAACTCAAGTCATGGAAGGAGATACCTGGACCCTCGTCGCTACCATTCATTGGGCAGCTCCGCCACTTTCTTCCTGGAGGTAATTCATCCACGGAACCGTGAATTTATTTCCTTCACCTCATCCATATCTTGACTCCTTACTAATATATAAATATGTATATATTTTCTAGGCGGTCCAATTACAATTTGACCGATATGGTACTAGCACCGACTTCATCTGCCGTAAACGAGTTCTTATGTTTCGGTTGAAGTGGTACGGTTGTCGACTACTTGTAAGTATAAGTATAGTCGGCAACTTCTCTGGCGTGAGGTGATCACCTCACTCCTAAGAAGTAGCACCATATCTATGCACGACGTCAGGCAGGACGTTTTTCTTGTTTGAAGTTGGACGTGGATGTTCACGGGTGGCAGTCCATATAATATCCGATAGCCTTCACGCTTGTTTACTCCTTTTACAGCATGAAAATATTATACAAACATCGTTTAACTTTTTCAACATAAAAAAAATAAACGATGTTCTTTAGTCTTTTTTTGCTATAACTAAAAAAATACTCATTTAATCTGCCTCAAATTTTGTACACAAAATGCCTACAACTCAGGTCTGGTTAAGGACTATGCATATTCAAACTATTTTGTCTTGTGATTGAGCAGATTTCAATATTATAGACTACGTATTGCTGTACAGGAGCTGTATTTATAGCAAGATCTTAAACGTATATTTCGAGAGGAACGCCGCAAATTAATGCTTGTAATTCATACAAGTTACCAAGAAGACATCCTGAAATTCCGATTACTCACACAGAAGAGTCCGAAGTTCGCAGCTCTGGCACGCATCTCTGATTTTGTTGATTCTATATGCACGTTGAAAAAAATCACATACTTTTACACTAAAAATGATGAAATATCTCATGAGATTTGTATGATTAAGATCGTACTGGCCCAGCATGGTGGACCATGGCTTAATCCTTCTCATTCTGATAATAGACCCGTGCTCAACAGATAATATTAAGTTGATGATAATGGATCTGATAAGCGAAGACTTCCGGGTTTCGTTGTCGTTTAGATACATATATGTACATATAAATAAGAAATTTAAGTTTATTTTGTAGGTTCCAAGTTTGTTTTGGTTTTGAGTGTCGGTAGCTAAAGTCCATCTATCCAAATATGTTGAGGCTTATGTTGTAATATATAATAATTTATACATATAATATTTATACCTATCACGAGAAAATATTTATCGAGGTAAGTCATATTTCTTGCTTAATTGTTAAAAAATGTATATTTGCATATCAATACAGGAGAAAATATATACGATTATAAACGTGAAGTAAGGTTTTAATTGATACTAATATTTTAGCATTCATATCATCGCATCGGTGGTTCAGTGGTAGAATGCTCGCCTGCCACGCGGGCGACCCGGGTTCGATTCCCGGCCGATGCATATGTGGAATCTCCTGAAAATATTTTTTTATTATTTTAAATAATAATACGTTACATTTTATTTTTATTTCAAATATTTTCAGATAAAAAATAATAATAACTCGCTAAGATTTCGTCGTCTGAGTATATTTGTTTATATTTGTAGTAAAGTAACTAGATTTTTTATATGCCTCAGCAATATTAATTTAATTATTTATTTTTTCGTTAGTTTGCTATTAAAATCTTGTCATGAACACAAAGTAGACTAATGTAGACTTTCCATCGTTGTCTACAAGATGGCGCTACAGAGCAATCGCATGTTTATATCTAAAACATGTTTTAAATATAATATGCCTGTTTAGGTACATTCTAAATATACCTTATAGGTAATTTTAGTCCAATTTCCAATTAAAAAAACAAGGTCCGCCACAGCTGAAAGTTGGATGGGTGACCACAAAAAGTAATGTTCTTCAGTGGTTTTAAAAGTACAACCTACTGCTTATATTAAGATTTTATCCTGTTTGGGCTTTATTGCTTTTTGGAAAAGATTAAGAAACGGGCATGCAGGCCACCTGATGTTAAGTATTCGTTGCGGCCGGTTAACATTCACGTATAACCTTAAACAAAACCTAAATCCTATCTGAGCTCGTACGAAAATGCATTGACATTCTTGAGAACTAAGATGGTCACTTCTTGTCATAACCAACAACGGTAACCTCCAATCGAAGTACAAAAGTTTCTTCACGGCGGTTTATAAGGACGGCGGTGGTATATCCCCGGTCGAACTATTGTTCTCCCACCGTAAATATAATTTGTTACTTTACAGAATAACTCTACTAATATCAAATAGCTTACAGTGTACAAGATGTCAATTATAGTTTGTACCAAGCTGTACAGCATAATGTACGTTAGGGTCAATGACAAGGTCACGGTAATTACAGCCCACAGTAGTTACACTATCATTATGCTCAATAATGTTTTATACTCACCCACACAGAATACTAGAATATACATACACAGAACAACAAAAGAACAAGGTAATAATACCTTAAGCAGTATTAATAATAATAATAATCATTTATTTAAGTAACAAAGTCTTTTTTCTTGTAATTTTGCAATTTTACACTATAAATATTTAAACAATATGTATATCTCCTTTATTATTTTCTCTTTTTATTGACTCCATTACAACTTTTATCAACTGTTCGTATCATCTGTATGCAGACGATTTACAAATATATGTTCAAGCTGACTTGCCTTTGCTGAAGCTGCTTTGCCCTTTTGTAACATTTCTCTTTAAGAGGTGATACAATAAATCATTAAATATATAAATAAATATGACTACATTTGTTTATAAATAATATACAGTGAAATGGTCCCTCGATCATGGTCAGGATTGTTTTCTTTTACCAAGAATGTGTGTATCAGTAAAATCTTGCATAAATCCAATCCATCGCTGGGCGGTTGTTTTTTCCTAAAATACGGTTGTTGATTAATATTATTGTAGAAAACGTGGTAAATAAACGCATATATAATGCTGGAAGCATATATACTTTTATTCATATTAATATTAAATTCGATAAAATATATGAAATGTTCAGTAGATCAGTATTTATTAAAAAAAAATATTTCTAAGATATATTTTCACATATGATTTCGCGTTACATTATAGGTTCTCTCGCTGAAGTTTCCTGATGAAAGGTGTACTCGCCTTAGTAGACTACGACCTTATAGGAATTTTGTGAAGACTTGCCCAGCAAACAGTAAGGATTAATAATGACGATTTATTTATTTATTCGTAGGTTCGTTATACCAGCTTACTGGCATGGACTTCCAAGAACACTTCTATAAAAATTACGGACCCATCGTAAGACTAGAGGGAATGTTTGGAGCGCCTTCTCTTGTATTCCTATTCGATGCGGAAGCATCAGCGCAGGTGAGAATTTTGTGCTTCGAAATTACGTAGTATCCATCAAGGTACCAGGCTAGATTAACACTAAATTTAGTTTCTTTTAAACGTGGGAGAACTATAGTTAGACCGGGGAGGTACCACCGTCGCCCCCATAATCCACCGTAAAGCATTACTTGTGGTTGGAGATATGCGGTTGCCGGCTACACTTTGAAACGAGGAACCATCTTAGTCCTCAGGAGTAATAACATACAGATTTGTTACTCCTGACGGACAAATGTGATGAATTACAGGCGTATTTACGTCGGCGCTACAAGACCGCGGGTAGAAACATCGTCTGTGTATGCGTAAATGCTACAGAGATGTTTAAAAACACTGTGTTTTTGTAAATTGTCGACACATTTCCAGTCTAGCGAAAACCGCTCCAGTTTAGTGCTACCTCCCACAACGCTGACTCGATATTTTAATAAGAGATAATTTTAATGAGAGTGCAGCAGCGAAAGTGTTAATGATGCCTGCCTAGACAGTCTCTAGTTAGTTAATTTAATAAATTTCCAAAAATATTTGTAAATTTTCAAAAGGTTCCTTTTAGGTATTACGTGGAGAAAATTGGTTGCCGAACAGACCTGGATTCATATCTTTAGACTATTACAGAAAAGTTCACAGCAAGAACAAAGACGATCCAGCCGACAAGCCTTCGGGATTAATTACTGAGTAACTGTTTGTGTTAAAACGAAAAATATATAAAATTATCTCTTTTTTTAATTCAAATTAATTGTACAATGGACAAAATTAATTTACATAATTATAATTATAATTACAACAATGAAAGTCTTAAATTAATATTCAAATAATAATTACTTTCAGTCACTTTGAAGTGTGGAAAAAATTTCGCTCTACCGTAAATCCTATAATGCTTCAACCAAAGACAATTAGGTTGTATAGCAAAATATTAGATGAAGTTGCATTGGATATGGTTGCAAGGTAATTAACTTAATATTGTTTAAGCAAGAACTTTTAAAGGTGGGAGAACTACAGTTCCACCGGGGAGGTACCACCGCCGCCCTCACAATCCGCCGTAAAATATTACTTGTATTTCGGTTGGGGAGGTGCGGTTGCCGGCTACACTGAAGGGAGGCGACCGTCTTAGTCCTCAGGAGTAGCAACGTATCTACGTACGAGCTCAGATAGGATATCCGTCGTGTTTGTGGTTGTACGTGGATGTCTATGGGCTGCGACTACTTAGCATCAGGTAGTTGGCATGCTCGTTTGCACATAAAAAAAACTAATATTCTCACATAAAAAATTACTAATTAAAAATTACTAATTAATTCTCACATAAAAAAAACTAATTTAAAATGTATTTTCAGATTGAAGTCCATTCGTGATGATAAAACCAGGATTAAGAACAGCTTTGACGTAGAGATGAATCTATGGGCGCTAGAGTCTATAGGCGTGGTGGCGCTGGGCGGGCGGCTGAACTGCCTCGACCCTAACTTGCCCCAGGACTCGCCCGCCAGGAGGCTGATACAGGTCGTGCATGACGTATTCACGGTGGCAGAGGAACTGGACTTCAAGCCAAGCTTCTGGAGATACATCAATACACCAACCTTTAAAAAGGCTATGAATCTGTATGATGAACAGATGAAGTGAGTTTGAAATTAATTGAGATATTATTGCCTATATAAATGTGCCTATTTAACTGTCCATTACGTTGCCTATACGTTTTAATGACATGCTCGGGCCCAACTATGGAATACTGACGATTATTTTTTTTTAAAACTTCCAACATTAATTATACCATTAACCATAAGAAAAAAATACGTGAATGAAAAGTTAAGCCAGCTTAATGAAAGAATATGCAATGAAATAATACTCAAAATCGGTATTAAAAACAGTAACATTATTATAACAAAATATTTTAGAAAAATGTCGCCAATGAAATTAAAAATCTGTATTACAGACAATTAATTACAATATACAGTGTACTAACACAGGATTACAATTTGAATTCGAAAAATGTCTTCTATAAAATGCATACGTATAAAAAATAGTTCCACGTTTGATCCAGTGGCTAGTGACAAGAGAGCTGGTTCATATCTCGCGCAGAAAATTGCAATTACTATTCAATGCGGGAATGTTATAGCATTGACACCATGCTGCATGCTCACACACTGCCTTAAGATTGTTTAGGTTAGGCTTTTATTATAATTCGTTTTAAGATTTTCATTATTGTCATTGCTAGTAATTAAGTAAATCATTTTACAAATGATCATGACATTTGCTTTAAATGAAATCGTTACTGTCCAAAACAGAAACGAAACAATCCAGTAAGTACAAAATTTCATAATAGTATTCTATGCAGCGCACACCTACCCCAATTCCAGCATTCAGCCCTTTGACTCGTACTCGCGCCCTGATGGAGTTTAGTTTTAGTTACAACATAAATTCTACTCTCAGTAAATATTGTTTGTTCAACGAGTTTTAAGGGAATAAGCGGCCAGGAAGTTTAAACTGTTGCATGTTTTACACCAACTTTGTGTTTAATTGTACTTGAAACTTTGTGTATAGGAACTACTGACCTGTAATTCCTGACGATTTTTCTTAGTCTCCAAAGGAGAAAGGCTTATTTCGACAGGGCAATGATGTTTTATTTTCGACCGGTTGTAGGACTATAATTCGATTGCAGAGGTACCTCGGCCACTCTTGTGGTCTGTTGTAATGCAACTAGTGTACTATTACGAAGAAGTGCCGCTGGCAGCTTAACTTAATAGGTAGGCGAACATCGTCCTCAGGAGTCGCAATGCATCTACGTACGATCTCAAATAGGGCGACAATCTTATTGAGGTTGTATTTGCATGGCCCTGTCATAATCCACCGTAAAGCATTACTTGTGTTGCGGTTGTCAGATACACTTTGAAGCGACGGGACCACCTTAGTGCTCAGGAGTAGCAATGTATCTACGTTCGAGCTCAGATAGGATAGTCATGTTTGCGGCTGTGCGTGGATGTCTATGGGCTGCGACTACTTAACATCAGATGGTTTGCATGCTCGTTTGCTACCCTTCTCGGTCGCAGCGATTACTAATCGTAGATTAGCCTGCATGTTGGTTTGCTACTGTTCACACATTTTATGTGTATACATATATCTTTAAAAAACAATGAGCACATACCATTAGAGGAACGATATTCTCGTTTACTATTTATTTATGAAATAAATAAATACATACGTTACATTACCCTAAGGAATAGCAATGCGTGTATGGTCGAATTAACATAGGAAACTTCTATTTTGAGTAACTGCAGGTATCCAAAAACAATCTTAAAATATTTTGTTGCTCCAGACTCTTAATGTATTTTACATAGCTCTCCTGTTAAGTTTAATAAAACTCGTGTCATGAAAGTGCTCATACAGACATGAATGGTTAATTGTAACTTAATTTTTGGTGATATTTCAATAGTTATTAAAGTTGTCATATGAAGAATAGTTACAGGTTTAATTATTTCAGAATAAATAAGTATTTTGTCGGCAAAGCAATGGAACAATTACAATCCAAAGATCAGAAGTCTGACGATGAAAAGGGAGTGCTTGAAAAACTTCTGGAAATCGACGAAGACGTTGCGATTATAATGGCCAGTGATATGTTGTTTGCTGGAGTAGATACGGTAAGATAACCTTGTTACGTACATGATGTTCCTAATAAACAATAATGAGAAAATAATTATATAAATAAACTAGCGACCCGGCTCAGCTTCACTCACTATATTTACTCATTACCTAGTTGCAAAAACTAACAATTATAAACATATATTTCGAAAGACTGAATCACTGTATTGAATTTAACTATTTAATATCTCGCCCAATTTCCAAAAAAAAATATGCATCAAAACCTTCCTCAGGAGTCACTGTACCTGTTGTTGAAAACTGTGAGAAAAATGCCCAGTACTTTTTGAGTATATCACGAATAGGCAGACGCACAGACACGACGACGGACTTTCTTTTATAATATTTATTATGCACCAAGACCTTCCTCAGGAATCAATCTACCTGTTGTTAAAAACTGTGAGAAAATCCGTCCAGTATTATTTGAGTTTATCACAAAGAGATAGACAGACAGACGCGACGGGAAGTTTGTTTTATAATATTTGGAGACGACCCGATTTTAACACGACCTTAACAAGGTTAACCTGCTCGATATCTAGTTATGTACGACTAAACTTAATTACGGAGCGTCTAGATAATGTAATTAGGATCACCCCAAAATTTAGCTCCTGAAACATAGTCTGGTATAGTAGTTTATCGGTTAATAAGGATATCTGATGTTCATAAAAAAAGTTTAAACATCAAATCAGATAGCAGATTTATAGATAACTTTAACATTAGAATTTTTCTATACCGTTGAAATGAAAATTGAGTATACAATCCAACTGATGAGAACTGTCATCCATAAACAATTTTAACCAGAGACATTCGACGTTAAACAAAATTGCACTGCTACTCTTTAAGATTTTATTAAGATAACACTTTAAAAAGGCATATTAGAAAGTCAAAGATTACGTTCATTTTAAACATATGGTCTTTAACGGATCCAGCTCCACTTGCTCCATTAATTTAGGGGTTATTTGTAAATGACAATTTCAAATTTAGAAAATATGTGTGTTTTGAATTTTCTTTCGCCCCCTTTTCTCCAAAACAAAAGAATTATTAATCGATGGTAGCTTATTCAGGTTTCAAATGAGTTCTGTTTTTACCTTGAATACAACTATGTATCTTATTATGAATGTGGAATCATTAAATTAATAGAATGATGGCAAAAGGTAATCGAACAGAATGGAAGATATTTGACTAATAGAAGTTAATTTATTGTATAGAAAAAAAAGTTTTATGTCGCACTAAAAACTCCAAATTACGTTCTTGCCAACCCAATATTTTGTTTTTAATTTTGCTTGTTACAAAAATTTTTCATTCTGAAAGAAGAATAGAAGTAGAGAAAGAGTAATGTGTAACTAATTATGATTATTTCTTACAGGCAAGTAATACAATGACGACTACTCTTTACTTCCTCGCAACTAACCCTGAGAAGCAGACGAAACTTCGTGAGGAGATTATGTCGAATCAAGAACGGAGGCCCTATCTGAAGGCGTGCATCAAGGAGTCTATGAGGGTCATGCCAGTTGTAAGCGGAAATCTAAGAAAAATTACAAAAGACTACAACATTATGGGATACAAAATACCTAAAGACGTAAGGATCATTTTGGTTTTACCGTAAAACAAGTATTACCAGAATTATATGCAAAGAATAAACTTGTATATCTGAAAAAACAAAGGAGTTTGAAGGTCAACTGGTGGTCGCCGCAGCACATGATCATTTATAACTAACTTTAAGGTGGGAGAACTGCAGTTCGACTAGATACCACCGCCGCCATCACAATCCGCTATAAAGCATTACTTGTGTTTCGGTAGGAGAGGTGCAGTTGCCGGCTACACTAGAAGCGGGACGACCATCTTAGTCCTCAGGAGTAGCAACGTTCGAGCTCAGATAGGATTTCAGGCGTGTTTGTGGTTGTACGTGGGTTTGCATGGTCATTTGCTGCTCTTACCACTTAAAAAAGTTGGAAGTCTCACGTAAACCTCCTCCCACGGTACCGGGTATCTTTGCAAGTTTTTCTACGCGAGTCAACAAAAGGTATCAAAATCAAAAAATCTAAATCTAAATATTTTTATTCAAAGTAGATTATTTACAGAACTCTTTTTGAACGGCAATAAACTACTATCGACTCGTAAGGTGCTTCGTTTTGGAGAAAAGTCAGCGTAAGAACTCCTATATATAATAAATTGAGTGGATTTTTTCCAGCTGCACGTCGTATTCGCTCACGAATATTTGTCGCTAATGGAAGAGCACTACCCTCGGGCTAAAGAGTACATTCCGGAGCGGTGGACGGCTGAGAAAGACGATCCGCTGTACCACAGCAACGCTCATCCCTTCGCGTTCATGCCCTTCGGCTTCGGAGCTCGCAGCTGCATAGGTATGGGTCAAAACTTTTTAAACTTTTTAATTGGAAAACGAGTAAATACGTCATACCCTTTTTATAGTAAAACGCGGGAGACGCTTCGTTGTTGCGCGAAGTGGAACGCACGAAACTTGTAAAGAAGGGACTTTAAACGGGTGTTGTTTTGGATTATCTATTGTTCTCGGTACACGATCTACCGAAAATTAAAAAAACATCAGTAGGGCAAATCTGGAGTATGCTCTAAAAGGTGGTCCAATGCATATTGGTAGAAAAATGTGATAGAAGCCAACAAGTTTGATAAATGTTATGACGGATTCCGACAAGTTTCAATTATTGCCATTTATACACACAATCGAAAGATTGCTTATTGTTCTCTCTCAGAAACGGAAACACTCATAAACTTTTGCCAACTTTGGTCACCCATCCAATTCCAGACCACACCCGGCATGCTGAACTTTATCGACTGTTTACGTTGCTTTGTTCCTTATGCCATTGCATTAGTATACCTTGATCTTATTTACATGCATGATGCGATTGACTCGGTTATATCTAATTTACATGCAAATACGATGTTTGTAACTTAAGATACATGACTTGACGTACAAGCAACAGCTTGAAATTATAATTCCTTTGATACAGGTCAAGTATTGCCAAGTATTGAGTAACACCGAAAGTTTTGAAGCCCACAGTTGCATTAGTAAAAGTAATTTAGTTTACTTGTGTTTATTTAACTCAAACGCCAATTTATACTTATACAAGAGACATATGTAAATATACAAACATATATAAAGAGCACAGATAAACCGTTTTACCGTGAAATTATAGTATTTATATAGCATAATAAAAACTAAGAAAGTAATTTTGATTTCCGAAGGATATAAATTGTATTCCTAACGATTAGCTGTCTTGTGAGCTTACCATCTTTCTAAAGTTTCTGTGTAATGTTTGATTATCAAGGACTGAATTAAAAAGAATGCCGAGAGTTTTTTTCCACCGGATTTTTTCTCCCGGTCAACCTTAGCCAACAGGGCGCTCAAATCCGAAGTACTGATTTTACAGTGCATCCTTGACATTCATTAAGTGTATGCAAATACCTTAAAATGAAATAAAATATTTGAATTTGAATTTGAATATAAAATAGGGATCATTACATTGCATGAAAAAAAAATGTAATCCTTTTATAGATTTGCTACAAAAATACATAACGTGTAAAAAGTAAGCTCCATTATTGAGCAGCAAAAGCTCGATATATTTCTATCTATACGCTTCTAAATTTATATGTTCAAATAGATTCCGTTATATGGTATTGTAATGTAAGATGCTTAAGGTTCATGTAAATAACATGGACATTTTAAAAATCTTCTAAAGCAAACGATTACACAACGACAGCCCATATCACGAGTGTAAACGCCACACATTTCTTGGATATCTATATATTTCAATCATATATTTTAGTCGTTAGCGAAGTTGCCTCACAACTTTTATATTATTTAAGATAATATTCTGTAATCATTTCTGTTGTATTCTGTTTGATAACCTAAATAAAGAGAAAAAAATAAACGACCGTAATCTTCGAGTCCTGATTTATTACTAACTTCTTAATACTTTCAATACGTTCGATCATAATAATCACAGCACATCATAGTACATCACAGTATTACTCGAAGCCACAGACAAATATATTGTACAGAATATTGAATAGCGACTTAATTAAATCTATTTAATGAGACCACAAAACACAATACGATACGACAATAAACCATTCGTTAGTACGCACTCAAGTACGTACTGATTTCAAGCCTATCTGTTCGGACTAGTAATTGTGATATAGTTAATATATGGTAGACCTCAATTCACCCTTCAATTACATTCGGCGTTAATTATATGTTTACGAACGGTTGTGAACGCTTGCCGCTTAGGTGGACCGGATCGTTGTCTATGCCACGAAAAACATAAGATTATCTGTGGAAACTTCAAGATGTAGGTCTTATATTATCTGTTAGTAACATTTTGTATTTAATGACCATAACACATTGCAAAAAAACAGTTTTTAATAAATGAACAAAAACAAATCGTAGAAATTAGGTATAATGTATATCGCTGTTGGCGACGAATGCCGGTCACGGCTCGGGGACTATTATGCTCCCGATAACAGCAGACAAGTGCGGGTTGAGCAACACTCATATTATAACATATCACATATATATCACAATATTTGTATTCATAAACAACTAGCTGACCCGACGAACTTTGTTCCGCCTAAGACAAAATGAATGAATTTTAATATTATTGCTAAATTATTATTTTCATTTTTTTTTAAATCATTTGAATAGCCTTATCAATGCATCATGCTCATAAAGTAGTTGCTACAGATCTTGAGGAATTGCTGTTTTCATGATCGTGTTGATCTCTTGACGTTAATCAAGTTGTTCCTCCAAGTTGGTCCATAGAAAATTTTTACAGGTGGTAGAATTGTAGTTCGACCGACACATGGACAAAATTACGTTTAGCTGTCATTTGCGTTTTGTTATTTCATGACAGACGTGTTTTTATCATGCCTCGTTTTATAGTGAATTGTCACGTTATACTAGATCGCGGACTATCGGGATAAAGTATCCTAGGTCCGTCTCCTAGTTCAAAGCTACCTCCCCACCAATTTTCAGCCAAATCGGTTCAGCGGTTCTTGAGTTATAAATAGTGTAACTAACATGACTTTCTTTTATATATATAGATTAAGAACATAACAACATACAACGATGACTTTACTTTTAATGAGTTTATCAAAATTATATGTAAATATGATCTTGTCACTAGAATCGCTTCAGGTTGTTGACAATACGAATGAAAAAATAAAAAAAAACTTAACATGCAAAGTATTAAGACATATTTTTCAATGCAGGTCGTCGTATAGCTGAACTGGAGTTGGAAACCTTCCTGGCGAGAGTTGTCGAGAACTTCCAAATAGAGTGGGTCGGCCCACCGCTGAAGACTCGTGCAACATCCCTCAATTATACCATTCCGCCCTACAATTTTATATTTAAAGATGTAAAAAATGCCTAAAATTTTATTTTAAAACATTTTTATTATAATTTACAAGGTTTTTATCTTATCTTATTGTCTTATATTATTAAGGAATAATTGTTAATGTTCTTTTAAATTTATTTTTTTAATAAAAGTTTAATATTTTTGATTATCTGTTGTTTTATTATATCAATTCAAAATGAAACATAATTTATACAAAGCTAGACAACCACAAATATACTTGGTTGTATCAAAATATTTCCTACTTTTATTCGATGGAACTCAGGTAACATTTGTTAACAGGTAACTCAGTAACAGCTATTATTTGTCACGTAAGGTACAGCATCGGTGGTTCAGTGGTAGAATGCTCGCCTGCCACGCGGGCGACCCGGGTGCGATTCCCGACCGATGCACACGTGGGATTTCTTAGTCATACGTTTTAATTATTTTACATAATAATACGTAAAATAACTTACAGGTTCATACATGATATCAAATCATAGTAAACAATTACGTCCTTTCTAAATTTTCTTTCTTTCCATTACTTTCTACAAGATGGCGCTATTCAACAATACGCATTCTACTTAGTATTAGTCGCATATTGTCACACAAAAATAAAACTTTAGTCAATTTTACCAGACATATATATTTTTTATTTTGCAATTTTCCCATACCCACCGCAAATATTTTACTTACGTAAACAGTTATTGTGCATTATTGACGTAGGAAGTAGCAAACGAATAAAATTTTCATATTTAATAAATTTCTATTTTCACATATTTTACGTAAAATTATTGCTGCAGACAGACATTGTACGATTGTACAGTACGTTGTCAAGCAGTACGTTGTACGATGAAACTAACTTCATAGGTGGCACCACCGCCGTCCTTATAACCCGCCGTAAAGCAACATGTACTTCATAT
>DWON01002888.1:0-19375 GCA_018251015.1 Phocides pigmalion okeechobee
AAGGCAAACGCACCAACCGAAACACAAGTAATGCCTTACGGCGGGTTATGAGGGCGGCGGAGGTACTTCCTCGGTCAAACTATAGCTCTTCCACCTTAAAGACTTTTTGCTTCACGTTAGAAAACAGTATAGCGTTGGTAACGCGAGTAAAATTTCCCACAGTTTATAAAAACAAAGCAGATATCACTCAGATAGCGAGGAAAATGACAAGATTGTAAAAACACCTAAGAATTTTGCGATGACAAATATTGTTTTTAATAGAGCCTTATCTATCAGACATATTTATAATAAAATCTAAAATAATTTTATCACACCTAAGTATTATGTAATGTTTGAGTTAAATGCGATAAATAAGAACTTATATTTTCCTTGTAAATCTTGTTTCACAAGAAAAAAAAAAGATTTATACCGTGTAAAAAACACAAGAATATATATTAAATAATTTTCATGTGCACAAAATTCAACCGATTTGATGTAGATTATAAATCATAACACGATTTCATAGCATTCTAAGGTTAATTAAGTCGTTGACCTTAAAGACTGTCCGGCTCGTCCTGAGGTGTGACGTAACCGATGTCCGTTTTTCAAACCCCTCCTTGACCCGTTAAAGGATAGCATGTATTTTTCATGAGAGGAAAATTTGTGATGTGTTTACGAATAGGTTGCCTTCAACGCTTTGTATGTATTATGTTACTATGTAATTTATCGTTGATAGACGGTCAGGTTTTACCGATGATGCAAATTCATTCATTTTACTAAATATACTTACATATTAACTTGAAAGTGAAGGTTGTTTCTTTGTTTTGATGTACGATAACGAGCTAGTTGTACGATAACGAACAGTACGTTAAATTCTAGTTTGTTATTGTGCAATAAAACTTACATTTAAAATTTTAAATATCGACAAAACTAGAACTACTTTAGATTTTCTTTATTGCAAGTAGCTACATTTATTGAAAATTAAATAAGTATGAATATGCATGACGCTTGTAGTCGAAGAAATAAAATTTAGTGTCTGTAATTTTAAAATAAGCTCATATGAGCAGTGATTACGATATAAGCTGATCTGATTAATTTTGCCCGAATTATAAATAATGTTCTTATTTAATTAATTATTATTATTTTTCACTACTGAACTTTTTATCCGGATAAACCTGCATACTTTAAAAAACCAACTAATGGAAATCCTTCCTCCTTTTGTTTAAGTCTGTTAAAATTGGGGAAGCTTGTGTGCGTTTGAATTACTTGATTATACCTATGGGTTTTTATTTATTACGTAAATTATGGTAATAACATATGTTAATAACATTGCTTAAGTTTACTTATACAGACTTCTTTATTGTTTACCGACTGGTCTGTTATTTATTGACATTACATTATTATGGAAATAGTAATACAACCTATTCACAATTATTTTAACATTAAATTATGTTATACATAATTTGCCTTGATATATGAATGATAGAAAATAAAATTAGTATAGATATGAATATGAATAATATGTATGAATGAATAAATTATGTTTTTCCACTTATAACCCCATGAAAGGATTTTTACGCCATGGCACACACACAGACATATATAAAAACCTTCTCAACGTTGTCAGTCTCGGTGTCAAATGTATGGTTGGTCTATCGCTGGTCTATCATTGATAGAATTAGCAAAAGGGGTAAATACCCTAATCTAATGTTGAGTGATTCCTATAACAAATATTTAGTAGAAAACTGTTATTCTTATATTGCAAGGTACAATCTCTACATTTTGACCGGGCTGGTTACAGGACAGCGCAGAGGCACACGTATTTGTAGCGTTAAACTATTTTTACAATCTGTTGATAACATGTGGTTTTTGGCTTAGTTATATATGAGATCTTAGTCCTCAGTAACATCTGTGATCGACTTCAAGTGGGACTGCTCTACTATTTAGGTTAGTTAGACATGTCTATAGACAGTGGTAAAGATTATCAAGTGGACTGCAAGCTTATTTGCTTATTCTATTTAATTAAAAACCTTAATAACGCACAAGGGCCTACTAAATTCGGAAACATTAAAATTAATTATAGTATAAGTTGAATGTCATTTAGTGTAATTATTCTCACTCGCGGCCTTCTAATACAGAACTCGTCTGTGCTCATAAGAGAATAAATTTAAATATATGGCTGCGTTACTGCATTATTTACACGAACAAGCCCACGCTGCTTATATCTTTACCTAAGACTATTGTGAGGCTTAAAAATAATATACTCATGATGTATTTATTATTGATTAAAATCTCTATACGAATTAGGTTTGTAGTTTCGTAAATGCTCCCGTATTTACAAACAAAATTGTCATTTATATTATGAAAAACTTAATTATAACGTTAATTTACCATTGACATGTTACGTCAACAAGTCAAGTGGTTTACCAGCACTTTCCTCGCCAAATAAACATTGGAAGCCTCAAGAATAGAAGCCGAGCTTTGAGCAAACTGTGTTCACAACTCTACTCATAAATAACAAATGAAGTAGGAATTTATTGAGTTCCCTCACACAAAAACAAGTTATTTCGCATTCATGTGCTATCAATGAGTTCGTACTAACTAGATGTAGCAAAGTTAGGACGCTCTAATTAAATACAAGGTAGTTACTAGAAACTATGTACAACATAGAGAACATGTAGAGTTCTTCGTGTTAATTGGACAATAAAATGTTATACCGTAGTAAGTTTTACTCGAAATTTGTTTTGCTTAAAACGTTTAATAAATTTTACTTATGAATTAGTAGGACTTTCATATATTTCGTTGATGTGCCACTTAATAATTTTCCTATAACAGTATATGGGAAAAATCCTCCAATGTTGTGGAAGGTAGAAATATGTCAAAAATGATATAGGTCAAGTTGTTTAGGTGCAACTTTGATGGTGATAATAGCAGTAATGAAATCGATAAGCCACTTGCGTCATAGGCTCAACCCATCGAGCACCTGCCCTTGTTATGTTAACACGACTATTTAATGTGTGGAATTTTTATAACTCCGATCAATTTTGACATAAATAAATATTTGTTGATAAAAAACATATATTTTGATAGCTTTGTAACATGAAAATGCATTTTTTATTATTATTTATGTAGTCGGAAATTGAAAATGGACGTAATTTCAAAATGTTGCAGGTGTATTCAGTTCCCATATTTATAATTCACTTTCGTGTACAAATTGAAAACTTACGAATTTGCTGAACTGTATCAATATTTTAATGAGACCACGAATCAAAAATCATTACAACTGTAAAAATAGACATTGAAGACTATTAAAATACTGAACAATTTTGCGTGGATATATCCATTATTTATTTTGGCCGTTTGACAAAGATCGTGATGATATGTATATAAAAGGATATCCGGTGCATTCGGTTTTTTATTACTCCATCGAGCACCTTGATGGTATGACGTTTGCTCCAGAAATAGTGTCTATTGACGCCTACTACATCAGCATGCAGAAGGTTTGACGCAAGTAATGTTAATGACTTTATATAAACATAGCTATCATCGCAAGCTAATGCACAAATACATATGTTATACGAAAACAACGAAATCTTTACGTATATGTTTGGACCATTGAAACATACTTAATAAAATATAAGATTACAACAATGTAATTTGACGTCATGTTTTCTTGTGTTAATACTAATAACTTAATATTTCTAGCTTTGTTAGCGCATTTTAAAAATATATTTGGTCTCTATTTTCTTTATGCGTCATATCAATTGAATTTAGTTTTAAATATTTTTAATTCAATTTTTTTTGTGATATTTTCTAGCACTGAAATAGGTATAATATTTACATAGAGTTTGTACTTAGAATGTTTTGTACAAATACTAATGTTACAAGTTGTAACATATACAGACTATGTTACATATTATATTTGCAATGTTATATTTTACGTTTTACGCAATATCTGTTCTGTTGGTATATATCTGTATGGGTGATAACTTTGTCCTCCGTTGTTGGTATTGCAAACAACTCTTATTTTATTCAACAGACCTACATAGCGAGTGTACCATTGATCCCCCGAGTGTGACTCAAAAGAATAAAAAGAATTGCGATAAAATATATTTTCGCAAATCTTCCCAGGCGTATTTTTTGACCTACCTTACATATAAAATTAATATGGAAATATTAAAACATTTGTAAGTAATCAATATTTATTAAGCACAAAAAACTTATGATTAAATTGTTTACCGACTAAATATTTGATTTTCTGTGAGAAATGTGCTAACATTGAGTATATTTAGTATATAATAGTTCATACGGGAGAGTATTTTATAGTTTACTAGATAGGATTTTTTATAGGTATAAAATCACACGCATGGTATGTTTATAAGTTAGGTATCACAACTTTATGATTTTAAGAGTAAGTATAAGGGCTAGCTATAAGGTGATAATAGAATTAAAAGAAAAGAATAGTATATACTTTGTTGCATACCATGAAATAGAAGACAAACATTTACAAATTTCACAACTTAGTACACAATAGGCGGGATAATCATAATATTTAAAACAATTTTAATGGGTGATTATAATTACTACACGTATAGTTTATACGCTCATAGCACCATACTCGAATTCTATCTTTTAAGTGGTACGCACACAACTAAACCAGATACAATACAGAAATTTAAATTTATATTTTATATAGTTGCTTGGGCGGGAATGAAACCCGGGGCCATAGTATGTCAGGTCGGCGTGGTTACCGCTGCGCTACGCGGCTCGTCTACGCTTAGAAATGTTATCTTTCTCCTCTTGTATTTTATTTTTCGTCCTTTTATTCTATTCTTTTACGTTGAAACGACGCTAACGAAGGTATTACATTCAGCCTCGCCTGCGAAACTGTGTATGGAGGCTGGAATCTTTTCGATCGTTTATTACGTTTTCAGAACAAATATTCTTTACCTTATTTTTATTTATGAGCCTTGCCCGTGGTTATAAAACTTTTTGCACCCAATAACAAGCTTATTTTATGTAGCCCGTTGCCCAAATTTATGAATAATTCATATTGTTAATAGAAAGTTCGTGTCTCGGAAAATTCGTTCGTGTCTTTGGAACTTCTGCAAGTTCCAATAATTTGAAAATAACTCCACTGAACTGAGTATGAATCCAAACATTCGGTGAACTAAGTTTCCCTCCTATAAAGGACGCACCTGATCTTTGCCGGTATTCAACAATAATTTGCTGAAATTTTATTTTATTTGCTTAGGACTGAGATTTCTGTTGTGTTGGGTTCATTTTCGTTATTTTAACAACTTGATTGCAGTGCTCATATTTTAAATCGGGTCAGTGTTGCGGGAGGCGACATAAAACTGGAGCATATTTCTCTAGACCGTAATTCATACAGGTGTGTAAAAACCGCAAGCGCGTTGCACCACACGTTACATAGCTATGTTGTACGTCGCATCGAAAGTATTAAATGTATGTCTAAGAAGAATTGCAACATTATAAATTAAGGTATATTAGAACGATGGTAAAGTCTATAAGGTGGAAGAACTTCAGTTCGACCGGGGAGGTACCACCGCCGCCCCTATAATCCGCCGTAAACCATTATTTGTGTTTCGGTTCGAGAGGTGTGGTTGCCGACTACACTTTGAAGCGAGGCGACCACCTTAGTCTTCAGGAGTAGCAACGCATCTAAGTTCGAGCTCAGATAGGATTTCGGTTGTTTTTGTGGTTGTGGATGTCTATGGGCTGCGACCACTTAACATCGGGTGATCTGCATGCGCGTACGCTAGTCTTCTCACAAAAAAGTCTACTTTCACATACTACATATAATTGTTTGTTAATAATTGAGATATTCGTCTCTTGTTATTATTGCAATAAGTTGCATTCCTGTTCCTTTATCTAAACAAAACCTATCGCGTGTTTAAATTGTAGAAGTAGGTCGGGATGTGTTTATAATTTTCTTTTCCGCCGCGTGTTGTTTCCTTTCTATTATTATCGGTATTGATTTGGATCGAGAGTTTATATAATATGCATCGTGTTAGAGAAAATTACCGTTTACTTGTATGAATATTTTAGTTTTCGTGCCCGTATGTACTTTAATAGTATTCAATTTAAAGTGTGCAAAATAAAGTATGTAAAATAAGAAATGTGCATCCCAGAACTCAACGACAAACCTGAGCTTAATTTGGTCTAAAGACTAGCACACACAGGTTGAAACCTAGTAGTGATAGGTACAGTTCAACTGTTAAGATAAACCTGTCAGGTACATCCTGGCGTGTATGGTTATAAAACAATTACTGACATTAATATTATGATAGTGTCAAACAATATGTTTCTTGTTGGTTGAATAGGAAAAGAAAGTTTAATACTCGTTATTTTCAATGAACACGAGGGGTAATAATATTTGGTTCAACTTGGTTGATAGAACTCCTCCATAAGAGCTCATAAATGATACTCGAACAGATCTATGATAATTTATATAATCATAAATTTAAAGTGTTGATTTTAACTTAGTTGGAATGAAATCAGCAGTGACGCAAACTAAAATTTGCTTGTTTCTTATGTTTGTAAAAATGCTTTACTCATATACCGTTTACTGTTTATATTTTCAAAGAATTGTCAATAAATTAAATCAGAGGTAAAGGCATTTCGAAGAGAGATTATCTTATACTACTTACTGTAAGTGAAGTTACAACATATTTGTGATATGAATATTGGCAATAAGTGTGTGTTTGGATTTTACTATCAGAATTAAGTTTGACGATAAAGTATGTGATTTAAAGTGGTAGTAAATACAACGGGCGAACGGGTTTAGTCGTAAACTGCTGAAACCGCCCAAAACGGCGAACTCGGCGCATTATTGCGCACGCACTGTCGTCATGCGAATGCCGCCGAACTGATTCCGGAGGACATTATGAAAAATGTATTTTCTTTCAAACTCGACCCACCGGTCGCCGTTGACGTCATGCATTCTCATCGTGTTCAAAGACTCGTGGTGATTTTTTAATATATACCTACCGATGCTTATCTCTTAGATAGGTAGGTACGTAACTTTACAAAAAAAATGAATGGCTAATATTCTCTGCAGTTCAATACAATTAAAACAGGTCAAAAAATTCTATTGAAATAAAAGTGAATAGTCTTCGCGTTTAATTAATAAAGGTATGTATGTTCTTAGTATGGCGAAGTACCTATTAATATACGGATTGTGAGGTTGACATAAAGAGTTTTATTAATCTCTACAGTTTCTTACAAGAATATTTATTGTGTTTGGGACGGTTTTATATGGTAGCAGTAAAATTAATTTTCGGGCAGGACATTGATATTGCGTCAGCTGATATTATGGCGTGTTTACACGAATTTTATGGCTCGTGATTAGCTGACTGGCAGATGCGAGTGACGCCGACGCGACCGACGGCGGACGGCGCCGCACGTTCCATCGTAAAACTGCATCAAGTTCACGGAGAGAACATGGCCGACAGGGCGCCCACCCGACTTTCCACAGTTTCATTAAATAACGCCCGCACATTTTTCACACGATTGCGTCAATGGTCAGAATGAACACGCGATATTTGCGTCCGAGCCCCTATTAATAGAATCTCCTGGCAAATCTTAACTATTCATCGGTTTTATTTTAAAATAAGTCGAAGGAAGGTAAATAAAATAGTACGAAATTACTCCTGGGCGATTCGCGGCGTGTTTTGATTGCGCGGTAGAGTGAGTGGCGCGGACGCGCGCGGTCTATTTCCGAGCGCACTGGAGCAGTTTAAAGAATATTTATAATCTAATTCGTCACTCCAATCGAAACTATGTTTTGTTAAAGCTAAGTAAAGACACGTAAAGAGCAAGTGCCGAGATAGAAATATTAACATTGATTATTTTCGGAGAGCCTGGGGTGTTATTTATTCTGGTTGAGCGTCATTCTTTTTCGCAGTATGAAATACACTATTACTATTTTAGTTACAAATAATAAAACCATACTTATATTTTTTACAATCTATTATGGGCCGAGCCAGGAGAGTATAATTTCTTTAAGGATAACTTAGTGACTAGAATGAAATCTATTTATTCTTAAGCTTTACAGAACAATAAGTTGCACAACAACATACCACTAATATATTTTATATGGGGCAATGGTGTTTTTATTAATAAGTATGCTTAATGCACAATGTATACATATAATATACACAAAACAAAAAAATGCCTGTTTGAGTATTGAACCTAACTAAACCTGCATGCCCTAAGAAAGTTCTTTATAATGTTTTCAAAAATGTATTATATCTGCAATCCTAATAGTCTTAAGATTTTAATATTGTACATATTTTTGTTGGCATTAGAAGCTATCTAGTAAAACATTACACATACATTTTTTGCATACATTCTGTTGCTAAGTGTAAAAAACTGAAACAAAAAGTGAATTGTTGTTTTCGTTTTGTCTACTTGTCTATCTTATTATTATTCATTTTACTACGAGGCAATTGGCACTTCGTAGATGAAGTTTAGAACGTAGGTGTTGTTGAATGAACATATATATTTTGTATATATTGGTGTAGTAAAAATACGAAGAAAAATATATAAGTATAAGCATTATGGATACAAATGTTCGTGGGGTATTTATGGACGTCTTCCAGTCTGAGAAATATTATGGCAATCTCAAAAAAAGATCTATACAACAGACCATTTTAATAAAATCCAGTTTTAAAATATTGTTTTTCACAGTGTCTATAAAAATTATAGGATGAAGTAAAAAAAATATGTCTAAAACAGAATGAAAACAACAACTAAGCCACTCTTTTGTGTATAATTGGTTTATAACATGATTATACGTAACTTGTCAAGCTCGATCGAGTGGAAGAACCTAATGGGCATTACAATAAATAGGATGAAAATATTGCCAAGATAAAATCATGTAATGAAGTGGAATAATCAACTACTATTAAAATAAATCAAATATTTTAAATACTGATTTTCCCTGTAGAAATATAAAATATTCAAATATATTTATTCATCTATTGAACATGCAAAACCGACTAAATGGCTCTAGTTGTATGTTAAGTATACAATAATTAAAATTTATTAACAGGTAGAACTAGCTAATGTTTTTGTTATACAGATAAAACAATAAATGTATACTTTTAGCATGATATTATAACACGGAAAGTAATTATATACTATTAACTTTATTTATATCTTTAATCAATGGGTAATCAATTAACAACCCTTTCTCAAAAATATAAATTTCGTTATTAAAAGATCTAAACACCCAACATCACAAAAATGCTCATAATGTTTCTAATTTCTAGAAACTATCTTAAAATTTCAATCAAATTAAAATTATATTTTATTATCTGTAAAAGTTTAAACTGTATTCGTTTGAAAAATGAATAGCCTTAAAATTTAGAAATTGAATAAGCCAAAACTAATGTGGCAGCGTAAAGTAGACATACTTAACACACTAAACACTCGTATTAAACTATAAACTGGCCTATTGTAAAAAATACTGACGTAGTTACGTTATAACTGCCATATGATTTACGTCATGTTACGTGTAGTCACCTGAAGTCATCGCGCTGCCTTACGCGGTGTAGGTATCTATAGTTTATTGATTCTTAAATCATTCGTTAATAGGCTATAGGAATTAAGTCAATGATTAATGTATTATTGAAGACACGTACTAATCACATGTGTACGAAAGTACCTGTCTATGACGCAAAAGAAAGAATTAAACTTCTGACATTAATAAAGATATTTTTCGGAATAACTCTACGGAACTTAAGAGACTAGGCATTAAGGGATTAGATTTAGTATGCTGAATACTATTAAGAACTGGACAGAAAATAATTCCAACATCAAAATAATGTGCCTATCAAATGAGCCATTTAGTATAGAAATGCTCAACGTTAATTACTTAAATACCAGACGTTTTTGACTTGTTTTCGTTACGGAAACAACGTCATTGTATGTAACTGTGTTCGAGCCGTTTGTGTACAATGCTAAGGCGTCATTTCCGCCGAATGAGTCGCGTGCCCTGACCTTTCGGAGGGGTTAAACCTCCCCTTCACGTTAGCAGGTGACGTCAAAACTGGCTTATATTATGTAGCCAGCCGTACACTCTTGAGCGTGATATAACTACTTACACTAAACGCTCGCTGTGTAAGTCATAACAAAGCCGAAAATAGTAAAGTAGCTTCCATTATTTTATTTATACGTGAAACACCTGTAAATAGAAATAGAAAGATAATTAAACGTAAGCAACAAAAATAGGAACATTGTCTTTGGTTAAAAGGATTTCGTATAATTATTACTGTTTTGACTTTACTATGTAACAACCTATAAGCTATAGCTGTGAACAATTTAACATGTAACACCCACTAGCGGGCATGATTTTTGCAAATGACGATCGTAGGTGCTTCAACTAACTGCTTTTAAGCAAATTAGGATATATGGGCAATATATGTATTCAAGTTTGAACATTATGAATTTCAACGAAATCATTATTATTGACTAATTATAGTTACACAGCTATGCGTTGGTTTGGCTTTTTAATTAAAAAAAAGAAAAAAGAAAGCAGATTTATGAGGCAAAAACACACACGTGTTTTCAATTCTTTGTTCTTTCAGTATTTTAAAGCAATTTATAACAGACTTTCAGGGAGAGACAGAGAAGAGAACAAAGGAAAATTTGCATATTACATACCGAGCAATTTGTTCAGGAATTTCGCTAAACTAAGATTTCGTTCCAAAAACAAAATCGCTACATGTTGATTTATAGCATATAATTTCTTATATGTCGGAGTCACAAAGCTTTGAACACTTTAAAATACCTATATTTGTCTTCAATCATCTTTGTAAGGCTAACGATATAATTGAGGTACCAAATGGTCAGAATAGATTCAGAATACGCAGTCATATTCAATGAGTTAGTTCAACACTCAACGCAACATTTCTTTCCAGATTGTGAATCCCTTATTCGCAAGATGTTGGTATTAGAACCAATGAAAAGGTACACGATAGAACAGATCAAGAAGCACCGGTGGATGGCGGTGGAGCCTTACGTGGTGACAACAATTCCTGATCCTGTGAGGAGTCCCGCTCATGTGCCATCGCATCACAACCACGAGCCTAACGAGCAGGTGCTCAGGCTGATGTCGAGCCTTGGCATCGATCCTGTTAAAACTAAAGAGGTAGGTGTTTATGAAACTGAAATGTCAAACGAGGATGTTTTCCAACTGGTAACTGCCATCAATGAACATACGTAACAAAATTCACGTAGAATAGGATGCCTACTTGAAGTCAAATAGCTACAGAAGTGTTTTTATTCCCGAGGATTAAGGTAATATGATCTACAACCTATTTTCCATCGAACACAAGACGTGCTTCGCGCTGAATATTATTAGTATGACTGTGATAACTTCGGACCATACCTAATTCAGTACGTTTAATTTTAATTTACAAAACAATATTAATCCACAGAGTCTTCGATCAAACAGTTATGACCACCACGCAGCTATCTACCTCTTGCTCTTGGAGAGGCTGCGGGCGCGAGTGGCGAGCGGTGCTAATGTATCTGGAGACTCCCGGAGACCCACTCGACGGCCCTCGTCGGTGGCGGACCAGGCACTCTCTAGAGAAGTCCATGATCCTCGGCGGGAACATCATAACAGGTACGGAAAAAGATTTCCTCATTTTTTCTTTTATCTGTTTTATAGTCAAATTATTTATTGTCCCGTTCAACAGATGGTTAGTGGTTACTTCTGTTCACGAACAATTATATTAAATTCCAAAGAATACAGATCTATCTGACATCAGTTACTGATGCATCTCTGCCAGTGAGGAATACTTTAGAACGCTCTGTAAATTAATTTTGTTTAAACACACTCTTTAAAACGTTAATAATGTTGATATACATAGAAACTTATTCCGTTTTTATCATCGCGTTAGTAATACTATAGTTACTACTAGTGTTTTACATTCATAGTCCAAATTTTTATTTGCTGTTCAAATCTTTTTTTTATACTACAAATATACTTTAGCCAATAATGAAGTTTCAATTAAGAGGTACTTTACTTTATTTCAGATTATTACACGCAGGCGATCCTCAATCCAGAGATTACAATAGAGCAACTCCTAGCATTACTGCGACGGCCGTTTCCACAGACACTTCGTCATCTGAAACGCAAAGATTACTTTCCCTGGCTGGCGTAAACATGACTGAGCAACGTCTTCTCCAGAGAAACTCTGACCCTTCGGATACACACAGAAGTTTTTTAGTAGGCAATCTTGACGTCACGTCAAGTCGAAGTCATGAATCGGAATCCACGAGGCTACTCTCCATGAGAAACGTTGATGTATCGCAATCTAATCAAAGATTAGGCACTAAGATAAATGACGGCACTGTTCCTACCCACCGATTGCTTACATCCACGTTCGAGCAGCAACAGAATATACTGAAGCAGTCCAGCGAAGATTGCCGGCGGTTGCTGCAACAATCTACGACCGTAGCAAGTGTTGCCACTGAAATGAACAAAAATGTCAACGATGGTACCAGGCTTTTGACGTCGTCAAGTTTTGATTCAAAATGTGCTATCGATGGTGGAAGAGGATCGGCCGCAGCCGATCATAACGCACTTGCAAATTTTATGCAAAATTCGGCCTCGGCAACCAACTTCAACCTGGAAATGAAACTGCCAAGTTCGACCACGTTCACGATGTGTTCCGAGGCTGCTAAACTTATGAATACCTTGCAACAATCGCCTTTGCCCTTGAAGGGTACCGTGAATTTGAGTACTAGTCCAGTACCGTCTCATTTCACAGACACAAAACTCAGTAGCGTGCTAGAACAACCGAAGCCGCTCGAATCGAGTCGGCTTGTGTCCCAGGCGCAGGATCTTGCTCGTGTGCAGACCAGTACTCCACCGTTTAAAGACTACATGAATCACCACTTGCCGGCATACACCTATTTACAAAATGCAGTTTTGCCATCCATATCGACTGAAACGAATTATTCCATCCCTTCGGCTACAGGAGATTTATTTCCGAGCACCCTCTACAGACCCGACAGCAAGTTTTCGCTGAACAGATACACGACAAGCCAAACATATACGCAGGTGCATCCTGGAAACACTTCGGAGGCGACAAAATTTCAACAACAGTATTCATCGTCGACAGACGAAGGTTGCGAGACCGATATGGAAGATGTTCCGAACGTCCAAAGCGGGGTTCAGAACAGGCTAAGCTCTTACGCAAGTTCTAGCTCCAGCAGTGGCGTCGTCACTTTTTTTAATAATAAAAGCCTTAGTCAAAATCTTAGCTGTGATTCATCGCAGAGCAATTTTTCGACGTTCGAAAGCATCGATTATCAACTGTCAGATTGCTCGAGTGAGTTAGCCAGCAGTTTGCCCAGTTGCACCTCCAATGAGGATAAACTAGCTTACGAGAACAATTCCCTGGTGAATACAAGTCCGATGCATCCCTGTGTTTACATATCTTCATACAATAACAAAACACCTGGAACCGGGTTCATTGCGAGACACAATCCACTCAATTACCAATCTGCGAGCAAAAACTGTTCCCGAGCGGTCACTAGAAGCCCCGTGGATTTTAGAGAAGGGCGGCGAGCGAGCGACGGCTTGGTAGCTCAACAAGTGGCTCAGTCCAACGACACGCAAAAGAACAGTTTGGCCTTCAACAGCCAGCGGCTGAGTGAAAATTGTAAAGCCAAAGGTGTCCTGGAATTGCATCTGGTGCAGAAGGAAGCGCAGAAACTAAAAACTCAATACCAATCCTCAATTCCCGTTGAGGAAATGACTCAGAGACAAATTCAGCACAATCAATTTGCAGCCAATTTTTCACCGCACTATTTGGATACCAAGAATCCAACACCAAAACGTATAAGTCTTCCGGAGACGTTCAATTACTCGAGCACTTCTCCTCCTATGCCAGCGAGTCCAAAATTGGTGGCGCAGCTCCAAGAAGGTTCAGATTTACCCCACGGAGGCTCCGTGTCCCAAGTCAGCAAGCCGCCCCTCCAACAGCAGCTAATGCAGCACCGCCTGTTCCAACAAAAGCGGCAGTTGTTGCAAAAGCAAATGACTCCTCCAAACTTGCCGTCCCACGACTTGGGACCCCTTCACAGCCTACAGGTCGGCGGACTCAGCCGGCGACAAATGCTTCGGCAGCAGAGTTACAAAATAGCTCAACAGCAGCAGATACTGCCGCCGTTGCCTTTGACGGAGACCGAGAACAGGGACCTGTTGGCTTTCCAAGCGATAGTCGAAGATCCCAATCGGTCGATAAAGCTCAAGCCCGAAGAGAACGCGGAGGAAACACCCAAATTTGCGTACCAAGGATCGATGGAAATAAGCATAATGAATAAGGATAGGTTAGGGAACGAGAATTGGTCGAACTTGCCGTCCAGCCTGCAGTCCGCTTGCCAGATAACGGAGCTGGCCGGCCGCCGCGAGCCGCGCGACGCCCGGGAAGGGGAATCGGAGCCGGGAAACCACTCCTCTCTGGACGCGCCCGTGTGGCCGGGACAGTGGAACGCCAGTCTCTTCCAGCCACAAACTTGTTTCCAGGTATTCCAACAAATCAACTAAGTAGATCTCGTTTTATTATGTTAGAAGCAAACGAGGGTGCGGGCCACCGGTATTGAGAGTTCTTTACAACCCATGACCATCCACATAAAACCTACAACGAACCTAAAGTCCTATCAGAGGTTGTACGTAGATGTGTCTCTAATCTCGAGGACGGAGATGATCGCCTCGCTTATCAGCGTCACACCTCTCCAACCAAGATAAGAATTACGTCACAGCGGATTATAAGGGTGGCTATGGTACCTCTATTATAATAGAAACGTAGATTTAGTAGTGTCAACTGCACGTTGCTTAGAGACTGATATCTCTACAGCAGAGTAGAACGAAGTAGTACTTCGGAACTTAAGGCCGGTACACACAGCTATAGGATAGCTTACTGTGTACTCACCTTTACATTATTAATGAGCATAATACTGATGAATAGTTGTAATTAGACCAAGGCAGGGGCGGATTTCACGTACAGATTAAATATCTTATAGCAATTGTAGACTCAATGAGATTTTATATTTTTGAGCATTGTTTACTCGTTCATAGTCATTTTAATAGTCCACGTGCACAAAATGAAGATTTTTATTAATTATTTGAATCCGCCACTGCTGATCTGGTATTTCTCAGAATGCATGACAATAAATAGTGCTTTAAAATTGTATGTAACACTGTATGATAATGAATCACCGTATTGAATTAAACTGCAAACAGCTATTAGAAAATATTTTCTACCAGTAAGCAATAGTCGTTGTATTTTGTAAACCGATATATCAGTAATTTTAACCATATAATAGTTGTTACTCATCTTGTATTAAAAAGTATATTCACAAATATATCTACTATTCATTCCTGATGTTCGATACTTATCGTGTATAGAAGTAGAACTCTACCGTAGAGTTCACATTTCCAATTAACTTTAATTTACTTGCCGGATATTGTATTGTATATAGCATAGACGTAATATTATATGCATTTTAAATGTACTGAAAGCATCACTTAAAATGTTCCTACGTATTTATTCATTCGCTGTTTTCATCTATGGTTCATGTTTCGATTAGTGATAAGCGTCTATTTATTATTAATATCCCTAAGATATCGTTCATAAATTTGTTTTCTTTGTAAAAGTCTGTATACAGGTTTTTGTTATTATTTGCAAATAATTATAGTTATATTGTATGTAAGATGTGATAGCTTTACTTAGAAAGCAATTATTTAAAATACAAGTAAATGTAATGTTTATAATATTTTCTTGTTTTATTTTGACACCTTTGTTATTGCAAACGGCTTTTTCGTAGAATTCACGGCTGCATGCACGTTTCAGTTAAATAAAGCAGAGAATTTAGAAAATTTAGTATATACTCAAGTACCCACACGCGTAATGTTTGAACTTATTTCTTCGTAATGCTTATTAGATAAATGGACCAATTTCAAGATACCTTAATTATTAGACAATGAATTGAGTATTAAATGAAATAAGGAAACAACATAATATAGACAATAACTATAAAAAAATCGACATGCTAATTACAGATTATTTGCATTTTATTAGAAGTTCCTGTATAGGAGTATAAAATACGTTATAAGTACGGCGGTGCACATTACTATTTTTTATAGTTTCTCAACATCCGTATTTCTACAGTATTTACAGAATGATCTAGAAATTGTGCTTCTTGCATGTAATTTAATGACAATACAAAAGGAACTTAGTTTCCGACTCGAAGGACCATTTAATTATAAATGAATTTTGATTCAGTTTTTTACGAAATCATCAGCACATCGTTAAATTTTCCCCATTTTTGTGATTTTTTTCTTTTATTCTTCTACATTTGTAACATATTAAGGTGTTCATTAAGTTGGAAGTGCGTATAATATTTTAAATAATTTTGAATAAAATGCCAATGTTGTCTGTCATCTACAGCTTACACTGTAATCCTAAACTTCAATATAACTGTCAAATAAAAATTAATTTCATAGTTACATTATTTAAGCGTGACTTAACAACGAGGTTATTTACGTATAACCATTAATATCCCAAAAGTTAAGTACGGATCTCAGAAAGAGGACGTGAATCCACCACCACTCTCATTATGGAATGGTAGACTTCACACACCGTTGACTACTTTCCTCAGGATTTATTCACTTTCACGCTTAAAATAAATGAAAAATTCTATTACACTTACTCGAGAAATCACAAATCAAGAGATTCGAACCTTGAACGTGAGAGAACATCTGTAACATCTCACCGTTAAGCTACTGCTGCCTAATTATTATTATTGATTAGATCAGCCTACTTTATATAAAAGGCTTATTACAAATGTGGAATAACCCATAAGATAATAAGCAACGTAATTTAGATTCACACAAATAATCAAATCAAAATCAAAATATTTTTTTGCAGTGTAGATTCTTTACAAAACTTTTTTGAATGTCAATAGACTACCACCGACTCGTAAGGTGTTTCGTTTTGGAGAAGAGTCGGCGAAAGAAACTCCAATCTTTGTCATCTTTTAAATGTAATTTACAAATAATAACTTAAATTAATGGAGCAAGTGGAGCTGGAGTCGTTTTAAACCATATGATTTTTTCATTTAGATAATCATTGGTTTTATAATACGCCTTTTTACACAATGTTTGTTTAATAAGTAATTTAAACTTCTTTTCTGATAAATTTGTGATCAAGATTAAAAGTTAAGGAGTTTTGTTAAGGAGCTTGAAATAGTAATACTACGTAACTTTCTTTTCAGAACACCTGGCAGGGTCATAGCCTGCCACCGACCACGAATATGTTGCCACTTAGTGAAAGCCCGATACTCGAGTTGACGGAGCAAATGGAATCCATATAAGATTACACCTTTAATACTTAAGTTATACATCGTTTTATGTACTATTTATTATACGCCATTTTATGTACTCATTTAAATATTTATTGAAAACTTTCTTAAATCGCAATAATATAGATAAAATGCCAATTACACGATCGGCAAGCTGGCGCGTTAAATTCCGTTATTTACGTAAATCATTAAAGATCTGCTAGTTTAAGCATCGTCGAGCGTGGTTCGTAGTTGATGAGTAACGGCTAGAGGCAAATTTCACAGATTCTTTGTGTTTCAGAGAATGTTAAACAACCGGGCACTGTGATTTTTGAGAGGCAACAGTTGTTAAATCTCTTCGTAGGGTTTTTGGGTAATTTGAAGACATGGAGTGAATGCTTAGCTCTAGACACAGCTTTAGATTTTCCCCAGTTAGGGAGATAACTGTGTCCAGTGGTGGCATATGTAAAACCTAGCGGCAGAAAGAAGAATGAAGGTATCTTTCTGTCCATAAATACGTAGAGGTTTTGGGACTTGATTTTATACTAACAAGTGGTAGAAGTACAGCTTAAACGAAGGTACAAGCGCTTAGTTCATAATTTGCCACGGAGCAATTCCTGTTTCGTTTGCAAAAAGGCGTGATTGTCTACGATACTTAAGGCGAGACTATTATTTTTTTTAATCGGGACTTTTAATAAATTTAAGTACCTGAATTAGGACTTCAGATCTGTTTGAGGTCGTATGTTGATGTCTATTTACAGGGACTACTTAGTAGCAGATGGCTTGCACGTTTGTTTGCATTGTCACGAAAAACATTTAATGAAATTAACGTTAAACACCGTATACCTACATATGTGACTGAGTATTTGACAAAATTGTTGTTATAAATGAACTAAGACTGATTTCTCCGTTGATAATTAACGTACCATTACTTGTCCCTCGGCAGTCGATCGTGTTTGGCACTTCAATTTTTCATTTTGAATATAAAACTGGTACATATCATTTGATACTCCTGTGTCCCGATGTCTCCCGACGTCCATAGTAATAATAAGAGCATTTACTTTACACATTCCATTATGTTAATACCTATATATTTAATGCTTTGATATACATTTTATGTATGAAATACCAAGTAAATCTTTGTATCTTTATAAACCGACATATAAAGATTTACTGTAATAAATTTAATCATCATACGTCTAGTGCTATATGGATAATATCGTAATTTCCTATATTTTTTGTACAGGTATGTTTTTCGTATGTTATATATATGTATTTTTAGAAATGTAGCAAAATGCACCATTAATACGTTTTTGAATATGTTTCAAGTCTGAGAGGAAACCGAGTATATATATCTAATGAATATCGTATAATTGTTATATTCACTACATAGCAAAATTAGTATTTCTTATGATATTATTCATCAAAGTTAAGAAATCTTATTCAAATGTCCGCAAACTGAACTGCCATATAAAATACCGAATTTAGAAAACTAATGAATACTTCGAAAATTCCATAAAAGTAGGTGTAGGTTTTACTTGCAATATTTGAAAAGTGCGAGTCTTTTAGATAAATTATTATTTAATTGTGTACGAGTGATAAGGGTAATTGAAACCAATGTATTCATGAGTTTACTCTGTTTGTGCCACATTACTTTAATTATAAAAAATAATGTGGCAAATACAGTAACTCTCCTAGTGGAAAAATTGGTAGCCCTTATCTTTATGTATATTATGCGATAATTGGTTGTAGATAAACTGATTAATAGGTAATTTGCGAGTATTAAGGATTCCTATGAATTGTTAAAAATAAAAGTCTTATGGTGATAAACAATGCGACAATATGGTTATAGGATTAATTGTTACGAGTAACAAAATTTTGGTCAGTTAAGTTGATGTTACGGTCTACGGTGATAGTCACATTTTAGTATTATATACGTTGATAATATCATTTTATAGTAATGTTGCATCTGCATTCAACGAAGCTAGTAGTCTGAATTTTTTTATGAATT